>PVIH01003316.1:0-163625 GCA_004025045.1 Sigmodon hispidus | reverse complement strand
GGAGGGGAGGGGAGGGGAGAGGGAGGAGCCTTCCTTAAGTTGTGTTCTTGGGCCTTGTCACAACATAAAATGTCTTATGAATACAGTGTCTTGGGCCCGGGGAGCAGGCTCTTGCACTCACTGCTCTTGCAGAGAACTAGGTTCTATTCCCAGCACCCGCATGGTGATAATTCTAGTTCCAAGGGATCCCTCGCCTTTGCTGGCCTCAAGGTCATGCACATGTGTACCAATGTGCATACTGGTATAAATAAATGCATAAATAAAAGTAAATATTTTAAAATAATATAGTATCTTTAAAAAATTTATCCCTTTTTATTGAATTGTTTTCTAATTGTGAAAACTTTCTCTTTTTTGTTTCTGTACATAGATAGAGATCAAGTATAGAAATAGGGACATGTAAATGAGCTGATAATGGATCTCTTGCAGATGGAAACCTTTTACCAAATGTTGGTTTAGCCTGCATCTTATAATCTCTGATTTACCTTTTCATTTTCTCAACAGAACTTTTAGATTTTGTTGTTGCTGAGTTTTGTTGTTGTTTTGAGTTGGGGTGGATTGTTTTGTTTGTTTGACTCAGGGTCTCATGTTTCCCAGGCTGGCCTTGAACTTGCTATATTGCCAAGGATGACCTTGAATTCTCAATCCTTCTGCTTCCATCCTGAGATGATAGGTGTGCGCCTCCAGGACAGGCCCCAAATCTTTACATTTTAAGTAAAAAATTTTCAGTTTTTATCTTTCACAGTTTTTCTGTCATATCTAAAAATTCTTTGCTTGACCAGAAGTCTTAATGATTTTTCTCCTGTTCCCCCCCAAAAAAAAATTTTATGGGTTTAGCTTTTCCATTTAGATCTTGGCTTTCTTCTTCAAGGTATTTCAAGTACATGAAGAGAGGTGGTGGTGAGCTTGTCTTCATTCCTTTAAATTTTTTTCTTAATTTTTGTGTGTGTGCATGAATGTGTATACAAGAGTGTGTTTAATCATGAGTGTTATTATGAATGAGTGTGTGCCTGAGTGTATATTCATGAGTGTATGTATGAGTGTGTGGTGTGTAGATGAGTGTGCATGACTGTATGAGTGTGTGTGTTGCCATGGACACCAATGTGTGGAAGTCAGAGAGCAACTTGTAAGAGTTAGTTCTTCTGCTGTGTGAGTTTCAGGGATGGAACCCAAGTCCTCAGGCCTGGTAACAAGTGCCTTTGTTTGCTAAGCCATTTCTCAGGCTCTTTTCTGCTTTAATATGAATATAGAGTTCAGTTTTACTTCTGGAAAATGATCCTCCCTGGGTGGTGACTGAGTAAAGGAAGGATGAAGCTTGGATCCTCAGAACCAGTGTAAAGTAGACACAGTAACACGTCTGTAACCCTAGAACCCCTGTAAAGATGGGGGTGGGCAGCAGCAGGAGAGGGGCAGTGGCAGGAGGGAGCCAGAAAGCTTCGGGCCAGGCAGTACATAGTAGCAGGGAGAGACCCTGTCTCAAAAAGATGGAAGATGAGGACCAACACCCAAGGGTGTCCTCTGTCCTCCAGACACAGGCTGCTGCGTATGTGTGTGAAAGAGAAGAAAAAAAAAGAAAATTACGCTCCTGCCATGTTTAGTGGCACATGCCTGTGACCATACTCTGGAGGCTGAGGCAGGATGATGGGGAAGGAGGGAGGGAGGGAGGAGGAGAGGGAGGGAGGGAGGGAGGAAAAGTGTCGTCTACCCTCCCATAAATGTATAAGATGGCATTTATGGCAAATTTGACTCAATGATAAAACATTAGAAGCCAACTGTGCCCCTCACCTACAGACTGCCAGGGGCATGCTGGCCCACCAGCCCTGTGGAAAACTACAGCAACAGCACAGCCATCAGCCATGACTGTCTTCAGGGGCTGCACACTGCTGTATGGAATCCACCCTGATGGCTCAGTGCCCATGCTGACTCTGTGATGTTCTGAAACCATCATCATCCAGCATCAGGCTCTGTGTATGAACCAATGCTCACTGTCTGTGCATTTCCTTACATGTGAATAAAACAAGCCTGGGAAGAATCACAGGGAACTGGCCACAGAATGGGCTCTGGAGGGCAGGAGTCAAGGACATTAGCTTTTCAGTGTCCCTTTGCAACACTGAAATTTCATGCTGTGGCTGGGGTGTACTCCCTTGAAAAAGAAAGAAAATGGAAACAGAGGAAGCTGTTTGCCCAAAGGGAGCCCTCCCCTCCTGCTTCCTAAGACACATACTCAGCAGGCCAGCTTGATGGAGAATGTTTCCTCAGTTGGGGAAACTGAGCCTCTAAGCAGGGACACTGGGGCTGAACCAAGGTGCTGTGTCAGGTATCCACAAAGGCCCGAGAGATGGAGAGCCAGTGAGGCACCCTCAGCTCATCCCGCCCTGAGGAGACCCTGACAAAGTCCCTTGAGGGCCAGCTCAGAGGCCAGCCCATCTGGAAGCTATCGGTGCCCTGGGCAGAGAGGACAGTGGAGGAGGGTAGTGGAGGACCTGGGGTGCATGCACACATCTGCTCCTCATCAACCCTGAACTATGGACTGGGCCCCAGCCCTGGAAATCTCATGTACCAGCCAGGACCAGCCAATCTCAGACCAGCATAGGGACAGAGCAATCCTATGTAAGAGCCATGAAGAGAGGGTAAGGGTGGGGAGCAGACAGCCTGGCTACAACCCCATGCCTCACAGATTCCCAGGTTCCCCTCCTGGTAAAGATTCAATAAGCGAGGCAGGCCAGAGGCTCCCTCCTGGCCCCTGTACCACAGGGCAAATGACCACACCAGAGGCTGAAGCATCCAATGCAGATCGGATCCAAGCAGTGTGTGCTCAGTCATCTACACTGCATGGAAGCCACTGAACCAGGTGCCCCTACCATCTTGGCTCTTCTGATGATCCCACCAAGGTCCAGAGACATTGAGTAACTTGCCCAGAGTCACACAGCCTGAAGATGGCAGAGGCTGGGTATGAACCTGAGTGTCTAGTTCCAGAGCTCCTACACCAAAGCACTGCTTAGCTATCCTATGCACCCATGTACCCAAGTTCTGTGGGTACTTGGGGCACTCTCCCATGAAAAGGAGATGAAAATTGCTGTCTACTGGTGCTGGTTGCCAAGGTCCCAGAGGAATTGCCTTCTCTAGCAACTGGAAGTGAACAGGAAGGTGAGAGAGGCCTGGGGGTTCGGGAAGGCCAGTGTGGTGGTCAATTTTTATTGTCAGCCTCATGTTTGGAGATCGTGTAGGAGACAGGTCTCCAAGGAGGATCAGTAAGAAGAGGCCACTCACCGCCCCATGGGCTAGGCCCTTCTAAGAATGAAAGAAGCAGGATCTACACAAACATGAGGGCCTGAGTTCAAATCCCCCAAACCTATATTTAAAAAGAGAGAGAGAGAGAGCGCTGAGCAGGGCCAGCCATACCCATAATCCGGGTCAATCCAGCTGAAGCTCCAGGTTCAGTGGAAGATGCTATCTCAAAAAACAAAGTGAAAAGGGACAGCTAACATTAACCTTAAC
The DNA here is from genome assembly GCA_004025045.1 of Sigmodon hispidus. Classification (NCBI taxonomy): domain Eukaryota; kingdom Metazoa; phylum Chordata; class Mammalia; order Rodentia; family Cricetidae; genus Sigmodon; species Sigmodon hispidus. Next base: position 160,130 of record PVIH01003316.1, on the reverse strand, counting down.
CTCTGTGCTCGCTCTCTCTCGCTCTCTTTTCCTCCCCCCCTGTATATTGTGTCTGTCTCTCTCTCACACACACTCATGTGTATATGTATACCATCACACACACATGTACACATATATTCATACACAAAAAATGAAGCAAAGGAGAGAATGAATTACACAACAGTGTCACCTAGCTCTGCTCTCTGACTGAGGTGGCAATGTGACCTCTTGTTCCAGCAGCCAGGAATGCCCTGAAGCCATAGACTGTATCTTTTAGCCAGGGATGCCCTGTATTCACGGACTATATCTTTGAACTGTGAGCCAAAGTAAGCCGTCCCTCCCATAGGCCACCTCTAGTCTTATGCTTGATCACGGTGGTGAGAAAGGTAACTTAGAGAAGCTGGGTGGTGAGGAGAGGTTGGGACCTCCACACTGGGGCACAGTCTAGACTAGCCTGATAGGCAGGGTGTAATGTAGCTGACTCCTGTATTCAAAAAGTATGGTGTCTGTCCACGGACCTCCTGTCTAGGATGTTCCCTTGGAGGAAGACTTGTGTGGATGAATTGGCACCAGCAAGGACTTCCTCACAGCCCTCTTAGTAACAGGACAATAGCCACAGCTCAGCTGTCCAGCAACAGCAGCCGTGTGGTCTAGCCACAACTGTGGAAAACTATGCAGTGATGAAAAAGCCTGAGGCAGAGTCCCTGTGCTGACAGGCTCTGTACAGAGCCCATTGTTCTGGGGACAAAAGCAGCTACTGGTCAATGTGTGCAGTGTGGATCCTGGGGAACCGTCTGCGTAAGGAGCTGGGAATGAGCAGGGAGTAGGTCCAGGAGTGGATGCATGAAAAGAATTTTAACTCACCGCCTTACAACCTCCCAGAGATTTCCTCACAGAATCAGTAATGATTATATCAGATTTTTTTTTTTTTAGGAGTTGTGTTGGGCATGTAATAGATCACAGCTCAAGTTTGATGAGAGTGTTCTGAGCCCTTGTAACTGTTTGGAAATACAGCTGCTGTGTGTGCTGTGAGCATCCTAGGAAGCTGGGGGACTGGGAATGGGGAGGAAATGGTCCAGGAGTAAGTAGATGCATGAACAGTGCTTTAAAGTTGCCTGGAGCTCCATCCCCAGAGCTCCAAGTATCTGGCCGATGATAGTGGCCAGGAAAAAGGAAGCTGGGAAGGAGAGAAGGGGAGTTGGAGAGCCGGAGCCTTCCAGAGGTGTAGTATGTGCTGCCTGTGGGCCAGAGCCATTCTCCCAAGAGAGCTTTACTACCCCATTTTCCAGATGGGGAAGCTGATCCTAGCACAGTGCCAGCACACAGTAGCAGCACAGACCGCACAGTCTGGCTGCCACCATGGCTTGTGCTTCCTGTCGCTGCTTAGCTCTGCCCAGGAGCCATGACCAACTGCCCTCTACTCACAGGCCAAGAGCCTGAAGCCTGGTTTGAGGTCCCTTCCAGTGGAGGATGAGGGCAGCCAGCAGCCGGTGAGCACACGGCCAAGACGCCTGGGAGTAATTAGGACCAAGCCCAGCGCTCTGGACAGAGGCGCCTTCTGCATTTTAATTGCATTTTATTGGAGCTCTGGCCACAAAACTCACAGGCAGGTCACTGTTCAGCAGAAGAGTCGGGCCAACCTCCAGGAACATAAAAAAAAAGGGTCTCCCTGTGAGAGAAGAGGGGCAGAGCCCAGGTAGGAAGAAGACTCAGTCCTGAGGGAGTGACCTGTCCCCACGGCCACCCTAGGTTGAGCATCCAAATGTCATTAACCACCTTCCTACACACTGACTACTGAGCGCTCCCCTTGAAGCCAGAAGGTACCCAGGTGAGGGTCTACATGGCTGTTCTGATGGCAGCCTTAGCAATACCCATAGAGAGGCAAAGAATAGGAAGTCCCCACAGTGACTGAGCAGATATCTCATGGTGACCTCGAGAACAGGCCATTCTCAATCCACAGATGAAACAGAGGCTAAAGACGTGCTCACGGCTGCCAAGTGCAGCTCCAGTCTAGCCCCTCCTGAAAGTGGAGAGGCAGGCCCGAAGAGGGCCAGAGCAGGCCCAGGTCACAAGGCGAGTCAGGGCAGCACTCTCAGACTCTCCCTCTACGTACCAGGTTCTTTGGGAAGGTGAGACTGTGGTCTAGGTTCTGAGGGCCTAGATTCAGGCCTAAGTGTCTCTCCTGAGGGTTTCAGCCTCTACTTGCAGAGGGACCATAGACACGGAGCGAAAACGAGAAAAAAGGCAGGGAGGGACCAGCTTGTCACATGGAGAAGGAGACATCTCTGTCTCTCCTCCAGCGATTCTCCCTCCTACACCCCCACAGCTGGCCTTTGTCACTGCCTGACAGTTACTCTGCCTTCTTTACTCAATCATATTGCCCTTCCTTCCATTTCATGGGCAAGTTGTTTAACCTCAGAACCTTTGCATTGGCTATTTCCTCTGCCCAGAGCATCCTCAACAGTCTTCTTGGTTTCCTCTGCCATAATGTCTAAGCTCCAGGACCACATGTGGTCCCCAGTGTGAAGGTCCCCAGGTCTTAGGATCTTCATGGCTTTTGTCCCCACCAAGCTCCTAAAGGTTCATTACTTGCCTATATATTCTGTCCACCTTCTCCTGCTGGGCCATGTGCCCGAGGGGGATCCAGGGTTTCTTTACAGTGTCCTCATACTGTGAGCTTGGCTGCAGAGGTACCAAGTGCTGTTATCCTGCAGATCATGCTGATGCCCGCGTCTGGGGAGAGCAGGGGCAGGCCGCTCAGGGAAGGCTCCGCCCACCCAGGGCCCTGCTCTCTTTGTGAAGTTGCCTGACCTCAAGGCTGTTTTCCTTCTGCCTCTGCCAGGATTGGATGGCCTCTGCCTGCTAGCTCTGGCCCCTCGGTGCCCTCGGAGGCTGCAGTGGCTCTGTGATTACTATTCTTGTTATGGTTAGTGTCCTGTCTTGTCGCCAGACCCTCTGCCTGCTTGGGCGCCGTCTGGCAGTTAGACGGGGGAAGGGATCTAGAAAACATCTGCCCTGGGCTTCACAGAGCTGTCACCAGGGTCTTTGGGGGCACCTCTTGCCTGCCTGCCTGCCTGCCTGCCCCACTGATGCCAGTGAGGAGACGCTGGGGTGGACTGTCATTGTTCTGCAGATCCTTTGAGGGCTCCAGGCAGAGGGTACAGGGCAATATGAGGAAACCAAAGGTGCCCAGTGCCAAACCTGCCAATGTCCAGCATGACAACCCCTGGAGAAAGAAGTAGCAGCTGATGAGCCTCAGGAATAGGGCGTGTCTTGGCTAGGGTTGCTGTTGTGATAAAACACTGTCACCAAAAGCAGCTTGGGAAGGAAAGGGTTTGTTTGGCTTACCCTTTCATATCACTTCATCACAGAAGAAAGCCAGGCCAGGAACTCAAGCAGGGCAGGAACCTGGGGGTGGGAGCTGATGCAGAGGCCATGGAGGAGTGCTGCTTGCCAGCTTGCTCTACACCGATTGCTCGGCCTGCTTTGTTGTTTCTTTGTTTATAGAACCCAGAACCCCCAGCCTAGGGGTGACCCCACCCACAATGAGCTGGGCCCTTCCCCACCAATCACTAATTAAGAAAATGCCCTGCAGGTTTGCCTACAGTCTAATATCGTGGAGGCACTTTTTCTGCTGGGGCTCCCTTCTCCCAGCTGATTTTAATTTGTGTTGAGTTGACATAAAATTAGCCAGCACAGGGAGAGAGACCTGTGGACAGAAGCTCAATCAGAGACCCCTCTTCAGCAAAAGAGGCTAGGGATGAATCCCAGGGAGACCTGAGTGGGGTGATGCTTCTCTACATGTTTTCAACCCCAGTCTGGAACAGCAGAGTTACTGGGTGGAGTTGAGAGAGCGAGAACCCGCAGGGCAGTTGTCCCGGGGCCTCAGGCACGTGGTGTTTCCCCTTGCCATGGAACCCTAAGTCACAAGTATGAACAGGTGTGTCACACAAAGACTGCCCACCTGTGTGGGATGGGGATAGGGGAAGGTTTGAACTCAGGGCCATTTGGCTCAAGAACTCCATATGGAAAGGGATTAGAGGAGTGGGGGGGGGGCATGGAGATGAGAAGGGAGTTCAGAGAAGAGATCCTCGGCCTTCAGTATCCCAAGGTCAAAACAAACAGCAACAACAACAAAAATAGTATGACTACATGAACAAGCAAGACAATTCTGGGCCTGGAGGCCGGAAGGACACTGTGCAGCCTGGCATCTGATTATATGGCTCCAACTTTATTCCCAGGGCAATCCTACCCAAAAAAAAAAAAACCTAGTGGAGCCAAAAGCTAGAGCTGTCATGTTCCGGGATCTGCTGGAACAAGGTGCTAACTATCTCTGTGACCCAGGATTGGAAGTGTGGTCCCACATCATTCCTCTGTGGGAAGACCCTCCCTGATTCTATGTTGGGGTCTGTCCACACACACTCATCTCCTCAGCAAGGGTGGGCACTCAGAGTCAGGTGTATTTGCATCTCTGCTGGTGGTGATCTATTATGAAATAGGAATCTATCCCACAGAGGGAAGAATCCTCTTTGTTGTGGCGATGATTTGGGTTTTTTGAAGATTTCCCATGTTCTAGACTAGTCTTGAACTTGCTACATGGCTGAGGAAGCTCCTAAATTTCTAATCCTCCTGCCTTCACCTTTGGAATCGAGGATCCCAGACATGTACCAGCATGCCCAATTTATGTGGTGCTAGGGATTGAGCCCAGGACTTCATGCATGATAGATAGCCAAGCACTCTGCCAGATGAGCCACACCCCAAGTCCCTGAAGGTCTGACTCCCTTGAATAGCACAGGGGGCCAGCCTGAGAAAGAGTGGCTGTTGGAGCTAATTAGTGTATTTCTAGTGATTTCAGAAGATTTGAGGCAGGAAATGAATCCCTCGGAGTGTGTTCTGTTGTCCCCAAGTGGAATCCTGTGTGGTGTTGCAAAGGTGAGATTAGCTTTCTCTCAGCTGAGTGCGGGCCCCTAGGGTCCAGCACAGGTTTTTTGTTTGTTTCTTTGTTTGGGTTTTGTTGTTGTTGTTTTGGGGTTTTTGATGTTGTGCCCCATCAACATCAACCATCACCACGGACCCTGCTTTCTGTCAGGGTTGCAGGAGGATGTACGACCCAGGCCGCAAACTCACATTCAAAGCAAGACAAAGCAGGAAGCCACATCTCCAGACTCATCTGCACCTTGGATCTGAGCAGCAAACATCTCCCCTGTAGATGATGTCACCCACATCTCTCAAGCTGAGATTGTCATACAGAATTACAGGAAAGGGTGTATTTGACTGCACAGCCAAATGGAGAAGGAGTGTGCTCTGAGTTAGCCAAGCCTGAGTCCCACTGCAAGGTGCAGGTCTACGGTCATCCAGCAAGGCCTCTCAGAGAGTACATAGGGAGCCTGTATAGGACAGCAGGGGACGGTGATGGGTATAGCCAATGGCAAGCCCCAGTCTGGTGTCAGCAACCTGAGTGTGGGAGACAATGGACCAAGGAGCAGGTCTCTGCAGCAGCCAATGATGGAGAAATGAGAGAAAACAGGTGGGCAGAGCCGCTCAGGAGTCCACAAGATTTCATCCTCTTCTATTTCAGAAAGCCGCTGATGCCGCAGAGGTGAGCTTTGGATAAGCATTTGTCTGTCTGAATTTCTAGACCCACTGGGCTTGAATCTGTCTTCCTGAAGCCCAAGGCGGTCCTGCTCTGCCCGGCTGCTGCACCTGCCTGCAGATTATGGGGCCAGCCACACTCTGTAGCAGGCAGAGACTAGTGCAGGAGATGGAGTGACTTTTCTGATTTCACTCATCTGGGAGACAGATGATGAACCCAAGGTGTGTGAGCCCAGAGCCTGGAGCATGCCGTTATTGGTAGCTGGCATGGTGTGTGGAGGTATGGATTGAATCAGTAGAACAGTCAGAGTCTGTGGTGTGAACAGATTTGGCAATGAGATGTAGTCTGAGGTGTAGACCACTTGAGTCAGTGATGTCGACTGTGTGGGTGCTGCCCCTTGGGACCATTATGGCTCATAAGGCCATCCCTGTTATTACCCGGTTTAACTGCCTTGCACTGTCCTCAGTCAGAGACCCTAGCCCACGGAAAGTCCTTGGTAAAATGACAATGATAGCAATGCCCATCGTGTGAATCTGGCCAATCTAAGCACTGATGGTGCTGAATGCAGATCTAATATCATCCCCCTGTGATAATAGAAGGTTGGTGAGTAACATGACCAGACCCATTTTACAGGCAAGGAAACTGAGGCCCACGGACACCAAACCCGATCAGCTGAGAAACTGTTTCCCTGACCTTCTAATCTCTCCCTGTCAGTCTTGTCAGTGTCCATCACTGCCTATGGGAGTATGGTAAATGCCAGCCTCAAGTGCCAGCATGCCATCTGAGGGCCAGGAGCTGGAAGATGTCAGCGCCTCTCAGCCCCTTGGCAGTGCCACACTGCCCCCTAGAGCTAAGTGGCAGCCCCTTGGGAAAGAAAAGGGTCTGTGTAGAGCCAGTGAGGGCAGAGTACACACTACAGTCCCCTGGGCAGGGGCAGAAGGGTCCAGGGGCTTGGAAGCAGGACAGATTGTAAGGCTTACAGAGACCTAAAACCAAAGGTCTCATTGGGCCAGCCAGAGCCCAGGACAGACTTCCAGAGAGGGTCTCAGTAGTTTTTGGTTTGGTTGGTTTTGGTTTTGGATTTTCAAGACAGAGTTTCTTTGTGTAGCCTTGCCTATCCTGGAATTTGCTCTGTAGACCAAGTTGGTCTCGAACTCACAGAGATCTGCCTGCCTCTGCCTCCTGAGTGCTGGGATTAAAGGCATGTGCCACCACTACCTGGGTTGTTCTATTATTGGATTTGGATGCTTCCTCATATGTATATAACTCTTCTATCAGAGACATATTTTGCAAATATTTTCTCTGTCTGTGGTGAAATTCAACTCCTAAGTCTCCATCTTGAGTCACATGTCCTGTGACCACATCTGACAGAAACTACTCATTGTAAGAAAGACATTCCCACCACCTGCAAAGCCCAACCCTCATGACCTGCCTCCAACAGCCAGGCCATATCTCCTAAAGCTCCGCAGCCGACATAGTGCCACCAGCTGGGTTCAAAGCATGAGCTTGTGGGGTACTTTACAGATTCAAGTATCTCTCTCCTGGATGTTCTGGGACTTGCTATATAAACCACACAGTGATCTGCCTGCCTCTGCCTCCCGAGTGCTCGGATTAATCTATGAGGGTTTTGGTTGTTTTAATGTATGATCTACTTTGAGTCTTGCTCTGGGATATTGAAGGCCCTGAGTTTGCTACAGTTTCTTATTCCACTGGTAAGAGAAGGCTCCAGTCAGACAGCAACTGATCCCCACAGGCATTGGGAGGAGGGGGCGGGTCCTTCAGGTTCAGGAGACAGCTCTGGAAGAGTCTCCCTGTGCCCATCCACCACACAGGTGTCTCTCGTGCCTTCCCCTCTCATCTGTGCAGAGTGGGTGTTGCCTGGAGAGAAGGCTGGGCACATGTGGTCGCACAGTTCATAAATCAAACAGAAACAGGAGCGAATAAATACGACATACTGATCATATATGCCTAGTACTCAGAAAGCCTCACAGATCCCACCCAGGGGGGGGCTCCTCCCTTGGTAGTCATATTAGTCTGTGGATTTTAGTACATCCCTTTCCTAGGCTACCCAAAATGACAAAAGTGGGCTCCCCTAAAGCTTTGGCACCAGATGCTGGTCAACACTGTGTTTCTGGTCTCCCTCTGGGACTCAGATGGGTCCCTGGCTCTTCCCAGCCTCTGGTAGTGGCCATGGTCCTGGTTGCCTGGTTGCAGCCCCATCTTTGGTAACATCTTCACAGGAAGGCCTGCTTGATGTCCCTTATAAGGGTACTAAGCTGACAGGTTAGAGAGGTCTACAGTAGGGGTGAGGAGTCTTCAGGGCTGCATTTCCATGTACTCACTTTCCAGAATACTTAGTCAGACAAGGAAGTTCAGAACAGAGCAATCAAGAAGTAGTATAAAGGTCACTTGTCCTGTGTGAGACTTTACAGTGACGGGAACTGTTGGGAATGAGTCCTCCCTGTGTGACACACACATGCACCACTCACTACATCCAAGCGATATCGGGACATACTAGTGCTCACCTATTTACAGAGACTGAGGCCCACAGCCTGTGGACTGGCTGACCAGAACTGATTGGGTTCCTGTTCCCTCACAACCCCCTATCTGTCTTGAAGAACCAGTATCCTCTTCTATGATTCACATGGGCTCCATAGTTCAGGATAATCCAGTCTGTCCATCTAAGGTGAGATGATAAGAAGACTTCCTTGGTCATATGTCTTGTCCTCTAGCAGGCTAGCTCAGTCTCACTCACAAGGTGGCCACAGGGTTCCAAGGAAGAGCAAACCCTAGTGCACAAGGCCAAGCCAATCCTCCGCATGCCTGTTTGAAAGTGCCCCTGGCCAAAGTAGGTCACAGGAACAGAGCCAGACCCAAGGACTACCGTAGAGTTGAGCTGGGGGCGTGGGGGTGTGGGGGCGTGGGGGCAGAGTGGGCTTGTGGGGAGGTCTACCACAGAAATAACACACTGTCCAACAATAGGAGGCACTTATAAAACTCCCATTAGGGGCTGGAGAGATGGCTCAGAGGTTAAGAGCACTGTCTGCTCTTCCAAAGGTCCTGAGTTCAATTCCCAGCATCCACATTGTGGCTGACAACCATCTACAATGAAATCTGGTGCCCTCTTCTGTATACTGTATACATAATAAATAAATATTAAAAAAAAAAAACTCCCAGTGAAGGCTTGTAGGCCTAAGTGACTACGAACACAATTATAAAAGATTGTGCTGCAGAAAGTAGGTCCTTGTGTGTCATCCGTCATGTAGGAAGAGTGTACAGGTCTGTTCCTAACCACCAGATTGTCTCTAAGGTTAAACTGGACAATATCAGTGGCAGGTGGAATGGTGACCCAGACTAGTAGGAAGTGGCCTGTACAGCTATTTATTTCCCAGCAGGGACATCATTCACTCAGTCCCTTAGACACTGAACCCTTGCCCTGAGCCAAAAGACTCTGAAGAGGGAGAGACACAAATTCACTAGGAAAAGCAAAAGTTCCTGAATAGAGCCAGGGTCCATCTGCAGGGCTGAAGGAACACAGGGTATAATTACAGGACGCAGCACCTCCCAGCAGGAGGGAAAATGACCCGAGGTTTGAGGCCAAGCCAGGATGTGCAATCTAGACAGACCTGGGAACAGTGAGCTGGGAACAGTGGGCAGAAAAGCACATCCCACAAAAGACTGCCTGTCTGCCTTCAGAAGATACAAAAGTCTCTCTATCGATTGCACGCATCTATAGGGACCAAGCAGCTCTGTGAAGGTACTCAAGGCATGGCTGCCTTGCCCAGACTGTTCCAGTCCTTTAAAAGTTGAAGACAAATATAAAAACTCTTGGTCTAAGTAGAGTATGTACACACTGCGGAGTAGTTTGTTATGACGTTTCTCCAAAAGATAAATCTGAAATAAGTAAAATAAAAATTTTAAATGGTTTAGAGACTAGCACTCTGTGTGTGTGCGTGTATATGTGCATGAATGTATATGTATGTGCATGTGTGTGTGTGTGTGTGTGTGTGTGTGTGTGTGTGTGTGTAGTGTTTAGGAAAACATCACTAAAAATCTATGTGCATGTAGAAATGACTGAGGGAAATGACTGTAGAGCTAACCATGGACTCTGCCCCAGCTGGGGAGCACTTTCCACCAGGGACATACTGTGCTTGTTAAATGAAAATAAACAGAATCTAGAAGGGGCTGTTGGTTCTCTGGGTCACAGGCTCCTCCAGACCTCTGCAGGGTCCCAAGTTCCAAAATAGATCTACACCCCCACTGCCACCCGAACCTGGCAGGCTTGGTCCCCTCATCCTGGAGGAGAGCCAGAGGCAAGCTGGGGCTGAACTCCTGGCCTGAGAAAGGATGGGTACGGCAGTGGCCCAGGCTATTCAGGGCCGAAAGGACACGCTTTTTCTGCTGTGGTCCTCAGGGTCTCTGGCTTGGCAAAGCCAAGGTAATGCTATTGCTCAAGTGGGAGACAGAGGCCAAGAGGACCTTCCACAGAGCTCATGCAGCTGACCACAGAGGTAGCTGTGTCTCAGCCTGGGTTGGTGTCAACACACTAGGTGACTTGAGACAGAGCCAAAGCAGCCTCTGGGCCAGTTTCTCCAGCAGCATAGCTGGAAAGGATTCTACGTTCTATCGCACCTTCAATATCAGAGGAAGGATTTGGTGCCAACACCAACACAGGTGACAGTAAGTCATCTGGGATTCTCTGGTGCTAACACAAGTTAATCGGCCTCACCTTACCCTGTGGTGGCCAACATACCATCCAGAGATGATGTGGTACCTCACACCCTGTTCCTCACTAAGAGCTGGGTCTCTTCTGCTTGAGCTTAGCCACAGTGCTGAAGACTTGGACCTGAGGGACTTGCCTTCTTTATCTCCCACCCTCCTTGAGATTCTCTGCCTTGGAAACCAAAGGACTGCCATGTAGATAGAGCCTAAGCCACTCAAAGACTGGACTGTCTTGGCCAACAGTCACAGCTAAGGCTGCACATGGTGAGGGATGAGAATGCTTTTTCTTTTCTTTCTTTCTGGTGTGTGTGTGTGTGTGTGTGTGTGTGTGTGTGTGTGTGTGTGTGTGTAGTGTGTTCTGCATCTCTGGGTTTGAGCGCTGGGTACTGGAGGTACTCATGAGTCATATTGTTGTCTTGGGTGAAAGATTGTTCAGCACAGCATGGTGCCTGCTGTGTGAAACTTGGCCCCTAGTTTCCTGGAGACATTGACAGACCATCCTCCAGGTTTGTTACCATCCCCAGAGCTTTCTGCCAAGACCTTACCATGCCCACTGATGCTGTGGGAGGTGGCCAGGTAATGACCTCTGGGACGTGAGTAGCATTGTGAGACCAGGTTGGTGACAACCTTCATTCACTACCCAGAAGATGAAAAGCAATAATCTGGAGGCATCATCTGGAAGGTACAGAGACCATCAGTGGGTATCTAGACACTGACATTGTCTTCTTTTTTGCACCAGATACTTAAGGAAATCAAATTAGCAAGTGACTCACAAGGTGTGGCTCATTTATCACCTGAGTTCCTGAGAGTAGGAAAATCTGCTGTTTTGGATTACCTGGCTCTGTGTTTGGCTTTGGATGATGACCTCTCCTGCAATAGATATCAGTTTCCTGTGAGATAAATGCAAGGGGAGGTCCAGGACCCCACAGACTCACCACGGAAGTGAGATGGCTGGCTTAGATGTCTGATCCAGTGCAGTTGGGCTATGGAGACAAGAACTATGTGTTTGTCCTTTTCCTTCCATTTCCTGGAAGATGACCAGGATCTCAAGAGACCAGGCTCTGTTCCACTGCTCCAGGCTTCAGCATTTAGGGAAGTGTGACTAACTCATTCAGTTCTCCAGCTATAGCAATTGGTCCAGGAATAGGCAATAGCTATGTGCTCTGAGCTGGGACGTTTCCAAAGCCATCAGGAAAGAGGCTGTTGAATTGATAGATAACGGTAGTGGAGAATTGTCAGAGGATGAAGCCAACATAGGAAAATCACCCTGGAGAAGAAGAAGGAGGAGAAGAAGGAGGAGGAGGAGAAGAAGAAGAAGAAGAAAAATCTCTACTACAGTCTAATCTAGCTCTAGCCATTTCTTACGCTAGGTCTTGACTTCTCAGCTGTATCACTCATGAAATTCTCTCTTTGACAAACTATTGAGCAAAAGTCAAAGTGTTAAATAGAAAGTGTGTTCTCCATGATCGATTGGCCTCCATGCTGGCAAAATGAAAATACACCTTGTAGTTGGTTAGTTTTCTATGCTTAGAGGCAAGACACTTAGAATGACCCAATTGGAAACTCCTTCACCCCTTTCCTGAAGTAGAAGGATGATACTCAGGTTCCTCTTTGGGACTGTACTCAGCCAGCTCATGCCCAATGGTGGAGATTATTTATTCAATAAATTTCTGCACATGCTTCTGTGACCCTGACCCTTGGACAGGCACCAGGCACTAACAAAGAAAGAATGATCACAGCCAGGGGATGCTGAGCCTGGGTCTGAGCACAAACCTTTATGATGCAGGAGAGTGATTTGATAGAGACACTTTGGCCAAGACATTGGAGCAGTAATTAAAGGGATAGACAAGGCAGGCTGCCCAAGGAAAATGACACTACAGGATAGCCCTGGGGTGACTTTCAGGTACAGCTTTATATAAAAATGTGAACCTTGAGGCTTCAAGCGGCAGAGCACACACAGAGAACCCAGCTAAGTGATAGACAGTCCCATAGGGGTCTGTGAGCAACCAGTGTGGACTTCCAGCTGGGGGCTCAGAACACAGAAATTGGGCCCATATGTGCAGAAGAAAGCACTTGATTGCCACCTTCAAAACAGACTAGCATACCCTCCCGGCAGGAGACAGGTGTCCTCCACGACAGTGACAGCAGAGTGTTTTGGTCCACACAGGCTGAGAAGTAACAGAAATCACTGACTCTTAGTTCTGGAGTTTCCCAGAACAAACCCAAAGCCAGGTGCTAGCTGGAAAGGCATCTGAGGACAATGTTCTACATTTCGGCAACCCCAGCTGTCACTCAAAATCAATACACCTCTCTCCTCAGCAGCCCCCTTCCTTCCAAGGACCAAACCCTAGACTTGTTGTGCTCTTCTGGACCTCTTTTCCAAGGATGTTAATCCTGTTCATGGAGCTTGCCGTGCTCTGCCTAGCCCCCTCCCCAAGGCCTCTCCATCTGATACATAAGACTTGAATAGGTGCCAACCTATGACCCCTGGGGGCAGACAATCCTCAGACCACAGGGAAGAGTAACAACCTTTATTTAGCATGCATTATGCATAGAGTCTGGGGATCCCCTTTCTAACTTTAAGCATTATCAGGCAATGGTGGCTATTAGCCCCATAAAACAGAAGAAACAGAGTCAGTGAGGTGACACACACTTGGCCATGATCACAAACAGAGACATACAGGCCAGATGGGCCAGTGGGCTCAGGGCACTCAGGGAGGCATGTGCAAAGGCCATTGGCAAAGCAAGACTGGATGGATGTGAGGCCAGTGCAGAGACGTAGAGGGAGATTATGGCTCGTGGGCAAGGCCAGCTGCAGAGTCCAGGCTCCCACACAGAACACAAGCCAAGCTCTTTGTTTCTTCATTAAGAATATTAAGACTGATACAGTGTTATGCTAAGCTTGGTGGAAACACTTGAAATAATTTCTGAAGCCAAAGGGTTGGAGGTAGTCATGCTTTACCTAGTCTCTGCAGCTATGTGCCTCTGTAGCTTTCAGTGGCCTCAAGAAAACCCTCAGTACCTGAAGCCACTATGCCGGTGACTCTCTGAAGAGACCTAGGAGATGGTCAGCTGCTAACATATGAAAGAGGAAGTCTCCAAGTGACAACAGATCAGCCATCATGATGCTGTGAAGAAGACAGGAACAGAAGGCCTCAGGGAACACCCATACTCTCGAGAGATGATGGCTGGCTACTGTTTAGGGTCATTGGGTTCCCTTGTGGGTGCTGTGACCAAGGGAGAGTAGGTGAGCAACGGTGCTCCGGACAGAGAATGTGGTGTGTGCACATGTGCAAAAGCCCTCAGAAAAGGGTAGTGCCGTGGGTAGTGGGACCAACAGGTAGCCATCCCAACATGTCCACCGGAGACCCAGTTCTTTTGCTGGTCTTGCCTATGTTCTTCTGCAAAGTACGACTGTCTCCCCCTCTCTGCTGAGAGCTGTTAGTGTAGACATGTGTCTGTTTGACAAACCCTGCTCAGGGAGTGAAGTCATGTTTCCTTTTTCCGCTCTCTCCTTCATTAGAGGAGTCTCCATCATCTGCTATCATCTGGAGTCCACACCACAGCCCACAGGAGGTGTGAGCACTATTTCCTGTGTTGGCTTCAGACAGGCCGGGGTGCCCAGGGTCTTGCCCATGGCTGGGGTAAGAAGCAGAGAACCATGGGATTGGTGGGGGGAGGGGAAGGTAATGGCCGCTGAGCATGCCCTCTACCCTATCCCTGCCCCCATCCAGGACAAGGCTTTTCAGACTGTGTGTCTTTGAGCAAATAAGTCAATTGCTCTGGACCGGATTTTGTTTTCTCTGCAGTAAAATGGAGAGGAATCCTGAGGGGCTCGTTGGGGTCAAGAAGTACGTCAGCCCACAGTCACAGCAATAGTCTACACTTTAGTCTACACTTTAGTGTGTCAGGTATAGGGCATTCACAAGGCCATGGTCCTAGGCTGAATTCATGGACTTCCTGCGTCATGGACCCACTACAGTCAAGGTGACCAAGGCAGAGATAGCCGTTGAGCTCTGACAAGCAAACAGGCATCTTGGATGCTGGCTGCTGAAGCCTCACACCCGGTCCAGGGCTCAGGCACCAATGAGCTCATGTTCGTTCATTCATTCATTCATTCATTCATTCATCAGGAGTTCAAAATACAAAAGAGAAGAAACACTACCATGAATGTGACTGCCTGCACCCTGAGAGACAGAACCCAAAGGCAGCTACCAGCCCCCAGTGACGGTGACCCCAGGAACAAAGCCTTGCACCACCGGGCTTTCAGTGATATATCCAGAGGAGAAAGAGACACAAGCAGATGGTGACACCATGCCTCCCTAGCGTGGCCATGCACAGCATGCCTGTCTCAACTACTTTCATGCTCTGTGAAATGGGTACTGGCATTTTTCTTGCTCAAGAAAAAGTCAAGGCACAGAAGTTAAATGACTTGGTGATAGTCACAGAGCTGGTGAATGGTAGAGCTAGATTTGTGAACAGTAAACTGAAAATTCCTTAGGCCCTTGAGCCGGGACTCCAGCATTCCTCAAACGATCAGGGCTTTGCTCTGTTTTGCAGCTGGAGTGTGAGGTTGAGGGCCAGCCACCTCTGATTCTAGGGGTCCTAGCCAGGATACTCCCCAGCCCAAGACTTACCACCCAGAACGGGAAGTCCTGGGACAACCTACCCAGGAGACTTCTGATTCCTGGCGCCACCATGAAGCCAGAGCCACCACAGGGCAGAATGCCCCCGCCCCAGGCCCCAAGGGAGAAAGGAGGCCAGGAGCCAATTGTTCTGGGCACCCACAGGACTCTCCTCGAGCCTTGGAAGGCTTTCTGTCTCCAGGCTGCTTCTCCAGCCTGGCCTTTCTCCCTTTCTCCCCAGGCTGCTCCGGGGGTCACCGCCTGTGTTCCAAGCCTAACTTGGAATCAGAGGGGGAAGGTGGAGGGGCCGAAACTTGAGAACCAGGCTTTGGGGGACAGGGCTGGAGGGGTGGAGCAAAGAGAAAGCTGGGGAGAGGAGAGGAAGAAGGTTCAGCTGTTTCCCACTTGGGAGGGAGCCTTGCATGAGCTATAGTCCAGTGTGTGTGCGCGCGCGCGCGCATGTGTGTGTGTATGCGTGCACATGGGCGGCCCCGAGTCTGGCCAGGGAGGACAGACCCCACTGCACAATCAAAACCTCGGAGGCAGAAGGAAGAGGCAGGAAGGGACAGAGGTGCCTGGAGGGGGCGGAGGGGAGCTGGAGGCGAGGCCTCACAGGAGAAGCCAGCAGCTGTGGCTGCCCTGAGTATAAATAGCCCAGAGGAGCTGGCCCTCAGAACTTACAATAGTAGGACTCTGCGGCCACAGTCTATCTTGACAGGCCCCAGCTGCACAGCACATCTGGATAAGGGCTGGCTGAGGGTGGGTACCCACCCTGGTACCTCTCACAAGATCACCTTACCACTACTTGTTCTCAGGCTCTGTCAATCAGCCATGCTGCTAGGGGTCCTCCTCCTGATGGTCACCATGGCTGCAGCCCAGCAAGGAGGGCCGACAGCCAATGGTCGCCGCCAGATTCACCGGGTCCAGCACGGCCAATGCAGCTACACCTTTGTGCTGCCAGAGTCTGATATCTGCCAGCAGGCGCATATGGCACCTGAGGCTTTTGGAGGCTCCAACAGCCTCCAGAGGGACTTGCCTACCTCCAGGCAGCCCCTGGCCGACTTGCGATCCCAGCGGGCCCAGCGTGTGAGCCAGCTGGAGAAGATGCTAGAGAATAACACTCAGTGGCTGCTGAAGGTACAGATGGGGTTGTGTGATGGGCTAGTGGGCGGCCAGGGGTCTGTCCTATCATCAAGTGGAGCATTATCCTAATAATGTTTATCCTAAGGCAGAGAGGCTGGGGCTCTATGTTATAGAGAGCCTCTGGGATGTTGGGCTCAGAAATAGCCTGGGATGAGGATGGCTGTCAGGCATCAATATGTGAGGCTGAGCATCCTTTGGCCAGGAAGCCAGGCTTCTCACAGATGTTCATTCATTCATCTAAGAGGAATTTGCTGAATGCTTACCATGAGTCAGGACCATTCTAAGTGTCGGGCATCCTCACAGGAACAGAACATCACATTCTTATCTAATGTGCTGGAGAAAGAAAGGGTGCAAAAAAGTTGTTTGCTGTGTGGGGCAGTGACATGTTATAGAGACAGAGACAAGAAGAAGATACAGGCTGGCTTTCCCAGGTCAGATCCTTGGAGAATCTCAGAGAAAGTGAAGAGAGCAATGGATACCTGGAGAGCAATGTAGTAGAGCTGGGGGTACAGGTGCACATAAGTGTGGGGGAGGGGGCACGAGGCATTGATAGAGGGATGAGCGGGCCACAAAAGGCCCTTGGGACTTCGGCTTCTAAATGACTTGGCTACCACAGCGTTGTGAACAGGCTAAGACCACTGGTGGATTTGGTTTAAGTAGAAGACATATGGGGTAGAATGACATCTGGGAGGCCAGGTGTGAGGTATCCATGGATACTGCAAACTCTATGCACAAGGGTCTGGAGGCCTACGGGGTGGCAATCTGATTGTGATTTGTACTGAAGCCCCCTGATAAACTGGAAGTCAGATGACCAAGAAGGTAAGTACATCACTGCCGTTTGGGCTCAATGCCAGGACCAGAAGGGTCTCTGGCTATCTCCTTGTGCTCCTGGCAAATGCTAAGCACAGTTTATGCCTAGGGAAGCACTGGGTACAGAGTTGAAGAAAGCAAGTGGACAATGAGCATGTGGGTGGGATCCTCTCCTGTGGGACCAGGATGTGGTCAGCCAGAGTCCCTCAGGCAGAGTCACCAACCAAGAAAAGAGAAGGAGATCTAGAGCCATGTGGGGAAGAGACTGAACCAATCCATGGAGGGCTTTTAAAAAGGTAGACAGCAGTCATACCTGGCAGACAATGGGCTAAGGGGGCTAATGGCCATCCAGAATGCCTCTCACCCCTGTGGTTCCCAATCTGTTAGACTTTTTAAAATTATTATCACATTTATTGACTTATGTATGTATGTGTTACCTGAGTATTGGCATACACATGCCACATGCATGGATGTCAAGGGATATCTGAGAGACTCACTTCCCTCCACCGTTTGGGTACCAGAATTCAGACTTGGGTCATGAGGCATGTCAGCAAGCATCTTTACCCGCTGAACTGTCTTGCCAGACCCTGAACTTCTGAAATCATACTCAGTTGGTAGGAAAGTTTTGCAGCTCCCGTAGAACATGCACATTTGGTATTTACACACACGAGCCATATTAATATAAATAACACAGCCCTGGATGATCTCTCTGTAATGAGCAGGCCATACTACATGTATTGAAGCCCTGACCCTATGTTTTTATACCCCACTCACCACACCTGTAGCTTCCCATCCCTGCCACAGTCCAGCTGCTGCTCCTTGCCTCCTGTCCATCATCATTTCTATGCCACCCTGATCCTGTGTCCATGTGCCCATGGAAAACTTTCTCAGCTTCTCACACTGACTGCTCCAGGATGCGTGGAGCTTGTTTCTATGGGCAGTTCTATGAGATGTCTGAGCCAAGCCTTCTTCCCTAACCTTCCCCTCTCCATCCGCCTCTCACCAGATGTGTCCCCAGCTATAGTAAGTAGAAGATATGGGGATTGTCCAATGCCTCTCAGCCGCCTCACCTCCCTCCACCTATGCCCCTAGGGACTTTCCTCTCTCTGGTGATCTATTCATCAGGATTTAGCCATTCCCAAGCATCCCCCATGCCCAGGAAGATGAAGGTGTTGGGAACAGCAGCTATAGCCCATATTCTGCCTCCTCTTCCTCCTCAGGTGGCCTCCCACGTCCCAAATCCTATGACCATTACTCAAATCATTTTCTAAACTTCACAACAATTCTGGCAGCCAGCATCATCCTCTTGGGTCTTCCCAGAAGCTCTCTTCCTGCATCCAATCCATCATCCATAGTCCCCCCCGCCCCATACCAGCTGCTGTGCTCAATTGTCCACCTCTCCTTTGGACACTGCCTTTACTTCCTGCTAACTTCCTCCCCCAAATCCCGCCCTCTTGTCCCTTGAATCCCCCAGTCCTGGTGTCTGGGAAACAGCTGAGTCAGTAGAAGAATTTGACTTGATGATTTTTGAGACAGGTCACTTGGCCCAACTCTCTCTGTGATGCAGAATCTTACCTGGGTGTCACCCACCTAGACTAATAATCCAGGGAGTCCTGTGAGGCTGAGGAATGATGGGAGAGTCCTCCAGCCAGACTTCATATTGGTGGGCCAGAAGGCACTGAGTAGTCTTGTGGTTGTGGATAAACAAGCTTGTTTCCTCATCTGACAGTAGTTCAGGTGGTGCTGGGGACATTGTGACCCTCTCAGGCACCCCTCTTTGCTGAGTCCCACTAGCATGAACCAGGGCATAGAGGCAGTGCAGCTCACCAGGCATGGAGGCGGTGGGCTGATGGTTGTACCCCCTCAGCACAGTCCTGAGTCACCCAGACTCTGAACTCAGTCTGAACTCTCTTAATCACATGAGACATAAGGCAGTGAGATATCCCTTGGAACAAGAAATATCACCCACCCATGCCTTATTCTCAACAGGTTCCTACCTGAGCCAGTCTCTGTTGGGCATTGTTGCCATCTTCTGAGTGAGGGGCCTTTTGGGTTGAACATATCTCACACTTCTCAACAATCATGCCTTGTCATCCAGTACCTCTAAAGCCCGCTACACGTCAGACCCACGGACCAACATGCCTAGTAGTTGCTTTGGCTTGAATATGTCACCTCCTTGGGTAGCAGCAGAGTCCAGAGGGAAGAACCCTGACCCCAAAGCTCCCTTTGTGATTGAGAGATGCGACCTTGCCTCCTCAGGCCTCATTGAGAGTAGCATCACCTTCCTCTAGTAAGATTTAGCCAGCAATTGCCAGAATATTCTCTGCTCACTGGGTTCTTGGTGAGGCCAGGTTATCTGATCTAAGGTCCTCTGAAGAGGCCTCAGAGTGAGCCTGAAGACGCAAGTCTTTCATTGCCTCCAACTGAGATGTGTCTGATACTCTCTCACACACAAATGCACCGTCGAACATTGGCCCAGGGATACTGTGGTGCCTTCTGTGGCAGCTGGGACTCTCTTCAGGCTCCTGCCTCTACCTGGTCTTGGAGTCACCAAAACTCAAAGCCTCCTCTTGGCTTTTTACTTAAGTTTGAAAACACTCCCTGACCACATCTTCACCACAGCAGCATCAATAAGCCTGCCCAAACTCCCCACCACTTGAAGCTGGGGAGAGCCCCTCCCCATTGTGAGCTCCAGTAGCCAGCACTCACCTGTATGTCTTTTGCTTTCTGCCTGATCTGTTCCTTCAGTTTACCTATGAAGAAACTGAGGCAGAGGGGGTAATGGCTCTCACTTCAGCTGCATATGTCTTCTGACTGTGGAAGCTGAGTGCTGGATGGCAATGCTAGAGGGAGCCTGGAGGACACCGCCTCTCCATTGAGTGGCTGCTGGAGTCCTATACACACACACACACACACACACACACACACACGTTAGCCCAGCCTCTCCTTCCTTCTCTTCCTGAAGACCTCTGCCTTTCTTTACCTTACTCCACCCTCCCCTCCTCCTCTCTCTTCCCAGAAAGCTTCTGCTCAGTAACTCGTGACCCACAATGCCTATCGTGGGCTGTGCATCAGTGCTCAGCTCTGCCTCATGCCTCCACCTGGGTGAACTACTGAGGCCAGGAGAGATGATAGAACAGGTATGAACGGGGAATGAAAGGAGTTTCTGCCAAGTGGTGTTGCCTAGTGGTTAGCCACAGACCTACCAGGGTGACCAAGGACCTTTACTTGGAACAGCAGCAATAAGGCAGAACCACAATGAAAGGTACTCCTCACCTGAGACCCAGCAGGCAAATGCCTGGCCACGGCTGCTGCTCCACAGGTCTCCTTCTTATTACTGTGTTCCCAGTTACTCGTCACAGTCAGTGTTCACTGGTCTCAAGTCAGCCATAGAGTGTCATCCTTGACTTCTCCTGTCCACACACCGCTCTGTCTGTAAAGGAGGAATACCCAGTTCAGTCTACAGTGCTGGGCCCTGGCCTATGTCCACTCCCTGACAGCAGCATATCTCCCTGGGTCTCTAGGGCCACAGAGGAAGAGTAGACCCCACCCATCGAACTCAGGTTCTGTGCTTCCTTACCTGTTCCATGTAAATGCTGCTTTGGGGTTCTGAGGCCTGCCCGCTGCCCCATGCTCTGTCTCTGTGCATCTCTCCTTGTATCTGTTTCTTCTCTTTGTTGCTCTGTCTGTCTGTCTGTCTACCCTCCCCCATCACCTTGTGCATTTCTCTCCTCCTTTTTGTCTCTTCCTATCCCCTTCAGAGGCTCCCCTCAGGGTCTCTAAGCCACTTCTCCTGCTTCTATCTCTCTGGGTGTCCAATCTGGAGACCTTGAACCCAGGACCCCAAGGCTGGTGCCCACCTTCAGCCAAGCTGCTCAACTGGGGTTCCTCTGACCTTCTGCCCACAGCCACAGAGGAAGGAATCAGGCTCCACTGATGTGTGGGTTCCTGGCAGCAAACAGATTATCTGGGCCCCTCAGCCCAGTGGCCTGGCCTGCAGGCCAAGGGTCAGGAGGGCATTCAGCAGGAGCCTAGTGTGGGGTCCTGGCCCTGCCTGAGACCCTCCCAGGCTGACAGGGACTCCAGCAGCCCTGGCCTGCCCGGGCTGCCTGTAAATTCTTGGCATTTTCAGCCTTCGGTTATGCAAACAAGAAATAAATCTCAGTTGCCACAAGAAATAAATCTTGGTTGCCGAATGAAATAGCTTAGAGTTGATTTCCTAACCTCTCCACTGGCTTTCTGGGCAGTCGACGTGGGGGATGGGGTGGAGCAAATGGCCCCTGCTTCTCAAAGGAATGGGATGCTATTTCCAAGAAGGACTTAAAAACTGCAGCTCCCAAAGTCTTGGCCTGGGGATGAGCAATTGGCTGATCTTCAACTGGAGACAGTAATAGTGGCTGCCTAAGGCCTGTCCTGCCCCAGAGGGACAGGTTTATTTATTCATGTGGCTTGGCCAGTCAGCCTGTGGGCCAGGGCCACGTGTGTCTAGCTCTCTATCCTCCAGCGCCTAGAGTGCTCAGGCTAGGATGTGCATCCTCTCCGTTTCCTGAGAACAGGAAATACAAGCCCCAGACATCCATGAGTTGTACTTCCTCTGAGACATTGGGTCATCTCAACTTCAGTCACATTCAGTTACTTCAATCTCCTAGTGGTGCTGGAGTATATCTATCTGTGTTGACTTTAAGTGCTACCCAGGGCTGGGGCAGCTGAAGCAGTGGTGAGGAGCACATTCTCATGCTGTATTGACCAGCTGTGTGATCCTGGATGAAATCATCTATACAGGTAACTTCTCTAGGAAGCTGGAATCATCACACTCCCTGCCTCCCAGCATAACCAAAAATAAAAGCAGGAGAAATTAAGATTGACATTTACCAGACACTTTCTGTGTGCTACACATTTGGGCTGTGTACTTTGTGTAGATTTTAGCATTTCATTCTCATGGTGGCCCTAGTAGGTGAGATTGTCAGTGATGAGGGAATTGAGGCACTAGGAGATGGGATGACCTGTCCAAGACCACATGGCAGGAAATGTAAGGTTAGAAGAGAGCCATGCTTTAAGAACCAAGGCTGATTTCTCAGAGTCGTGAAGGCTTGAATCCAGGAAGCGCAGGATTTCTGCATGGGGTCCCAGCTGTAACTCTGTCCTTGCTAAGCTACAGGATGACTTGGGACTCCCTCATGCTTGTCTCCTGCTTTCTCAGTAGGTTTGCCTCTCTGGTTCTGCTTTCCATCACAGGAGGGGGCACTAAAGTGTGGAGGTCAAAAAGATTGATCTACGGGCAGGGTATGTCTCTCAGGAACATCAGAGTGGAGTCTGGAGAAGGCAGAGAACTGACATTAGAGTCAGGTACCCAAGCCAGCTCAGCTCCACTTATAACAGAACCATTTTTTAAAAAATTCCCTGAGCCTCAGTTTCCTCATCTGTGAAGTGGGAATTATAATAAATTCCTGTATAATAAATAAAGACAAAGTAAAATGAAACCTGAAAATATCTAGTGGGGTCTCAGGATAAAGATATACCTGGGAACCCTTGAAGCTGAAAACATAGCCTCCTCCCTCAGGAAGTTAGGCCAGCAGAGCCTCGTGGACCTCTACTCCTGACCCTAGCCCAGCCTCCATTGGTCTATAGCACACAGCAGGACCACCATGCAGGGGTGAATAAAGGGAGATCATTTCTGAGCAGCTGTGGGCACCTCTCTCAAGCTCTACAGAGGTTTGACTTGGTCTCAGAGGGAGAGGACAGGGCAGAGGGTCCAGCAGTGTCCACCAGCCTGGCATAGTCTGCTCCTTGCCAGCATTCTTGCCCATTTGCTCAGCTTGATATGGGACACATAAAGCCTTCCTGATCCTCCTCCTCCTCCGCTCCAGCTTGGTTTCCCTGCATTCCTTTCGGCACTTTAAATGTTTGCTGAAATGATTCAAGTATATAAAAAAGATAGGGAGAGAAAACACCCAGCTAAGAAGACCAAGGCCATCATGCTCCTGCCTCTGTTCCCTCCTTCCAGCATGAAAAGCTATTCTGAATCTGAAGAGGTTTGGGATGTATACCCTCTTCCTCTCTCCTCCAAGCAGCAAATGCAAGCAGTTGGGCCCAAATCCTGCCTGTGAACTGTACATCCTCTGCTACATATGGTCATGTCAATGTCTTCCATGACCCTGTCCCTGGCCTCAGCTCTCATCTCTAGAGCGCCATCTACAGGCTCTGCCTCAGAAATAGCTCTGCCATCCTATTAAAAGCCTCGCTTACTGGCTTCCGGCAATGTTTAGCTGTTCCCAGCTTCTGTTTACTCATGAGCCAAAGAGGGAAAGTCACACTTTCCCTCTGGGATACTGGAGACCAGGTTAGACAACAGCCTTGCACTGGAGCCCAGTGGGGAGGAAGGAGGGCAGCCCTGGAAGCATCTGTCTAAATCACAGCACAGATGGCGTCACTACTGGTGACGTCACAAGCAGGGCGAAGCAAGGCCAGAGACTGAGCTCTTTTCGCAGAGGACACCCAGATTCTTGACTTAGTTGCAGGAAAGAATTCAGGATGAGACAGTCTGAAGCACAGTTAAATTTTAATTTTGTTTTATTTATTTATTTTAAGTTTCTCAAGACAGGGTTTCTCTGTGTTACTGCTGTGGCTACCCGGGAACACACTCTGTAGACCAGGCTGGCCTCAAACTCACGGAGGTCCGTCTGCCTCTGCCTGCTCTGAGCTGGGATTATAGATGTGTGCCGCCTCTGTCTGGTGATTTTCTTTTTTCTTTACTTTTATTATGAGTGAAGTCTCATTTTTTATCCATGTATCCCCTTGTTCAAACTTCCCCCTCCCGCCCCTCCCAGTCACTCTCTCTTCTCCCCATGTCCTTATCTCCTCCTCAGCAAGGGCAGGAGGTCCCAAGGTTCCAAGGTAGCTTAGTTCATCATCCACTCCAGGCAAATTCACTTTCCTCATCCCAACATCAAGATTGAGTCGTGTTCCTCTGGAGGGAATGAGCTCCAAGGTGCCAGTCCAAGGTGTTTCAGATCCCAAGCTGTTCAGTGGTTGTGGTTTGCAGTTTGGACATGCTTTGCTTTTTGTTTAAAGTCCACTAACGAGTGAGTACATCTCCTGCTTATCTTTCTGGGCTTGTGATACTTCACTCAGGAGGATATTCTCCAAATCCATCCATTTGCCTGCAAATTTTAGAATATTATTTTTTTTTTACTGCTGAGTAGTACTCCATTGTGTATATGTATCACAGTTTGTTAATCCGTTCTTCAGTTGAGGGTCATCTAGGTTGTTTCCAGGTTCTTGCTATTATGAATAATGCTGCTGTCAACATAGTTGAGCTAATGCTTTTGGAGTGTGAATGTGCATCTTTAGGGTACACGCCCAGTAGTGGTATTGCTGGATCCTTGGGGAGATTGAGTCCCAGTTTTCTGAGAAACCACCATACTGCATTCCAGAGTGGCTGAACAAGCTTACACTCCCACCAACAATGGAGGAGTGTTCCCCTTGTTCCACAACCTCTCCAGCATAGTCTGTCATCTGTGTCTTTAATCTTAGCCATTCTGACAGGTGTAAGGTGGTGTCTCAAAGTTGTTTTGATTTGCATTTCTCTGATGGCTAAAGATGTTGAGCACTTTTTCAAGTGCCTTTCAGCCATTTGTAATTCTGCTGAGAATTCCCTTTTTAGTTCTGAACCCCATTTAAAAAAAAAAAAAACTTTATTTATTTGCATTGGTGTTTGCCTAGAACTGGAACTACAGACAGTTGTGAGCTGCCATGTGGGTGCTGAGAATTGAACCCCGGTCCTCTGGAAGAGCAGTCAGTGTTCTTAACTGCTGAGCCATCTCTCTAGCCTCCTGAACCCCACTGTCTGATTGGGTTATTCAAGGTTTGGGGCTCTAGTTTCTTGAGTTCTCTATATATTTTAGAGATCAGTTCTATGTCACTTGTAGGGTTGGTAAAAATCTTTTCCCATTCTGTAAGCTGTCGTTTATCTTATTGGCTGTGTCCTTGGCCTTACAGAAGCTTCTCAGTTTCAGGAGATTCCACTTATTGGTTATTTTTCTTAGTGTCTGTGCTACTGGTGTTATATTTAAAAAGTGGTCACCTGTGCCAGTGTGTTGGAGGGTATTTCCCACTTTCTTTTCTATCAAGTTCAGTGCAGCTTGGTTTATGTTGAGGTCTCTGAACCACTTGGATTTGAGTTTTGTGCAGGGTGATAGGCTTGGATCATTTTGCATTAAGCATGGGGTTAGCAGAAAGAGAGACACTATAGGAGAGGAGGCGGCATCCTCAAATGTGGACACTTAAGGTCTCACTGAAGTGTCTCAGCAGAAACCATGCTTTTGGGTTTCATGGCTCTAGGGTTACATCTCAAAAGGTTGCTAAGAAACTCTCTTCTTTTCCCTTCTTTTTAAATAAGAAGGGTTACAGGGCACTTCTAGGGGTTCTCTGGGTTTTTTTATCTAATAAAACCATGGGTCACAGGAATTGAAAGGGGCTTAAGACATTCCTTTGACTGTAAATGGCATTTTTTGTGAGATTCCTAACAAATTACAAGTTCACAATGAGGAAAGGAGAAAGGTCTCATGTGCTCAGACCTTGAACATGACTCATCGCTATTTTGATGTTCTTATTTGAAAACATCTTGATATCAAGAGAACATTGCCTGTATGTTGGCGATGTTCATTGTGCTGGACCGTCTGCTCTGGGTGTGTGTGTGTGTGTGAAAGCTTTGACCAGATGCCAGAGTGAAGTGTTCCTTTTGCTCTGTACCACTCAGCAGCTCTAGCCCAGGGGATCCTGTGGAGCATGGCCTGGTAGAGCATTCCTATAACTCAGCCATTTCCCTTGGGAAGGGAGTACTGAGTGAGTTTAGAGCAGGGGGTGTAAACAGGCCCAGCTATGTGGATGGCCACTGAGACCTCTCTCCCAGTGGCCTCAGCAAGAAGAATTGCAGCCCAACAGGGATGGAGGACTCTCTGTCCACACTTTTTCTCTTGGCTCCTTGGGAATTTAAAACATGTGTTTATATCCACCTTCAAAAAAAAAAGTTAAAATTGCAGCCTAATGTGGAGCACATCTGTAATTCTAGCACTTGGGAGGCAGAGACATGAGAAGTTGGGTGTTCAAGACCAGTCTAAGCTACATGAGACCCTGACTTTATAAAAACATATTAAAGAATTAAAGTTAGACACATGTGAATTGAAACTAACACACACACACAGAGAAAGAGAGAGAGAAAGAGAGAGAGAGAGAGCCCCTGAAGCTCTGTCCCCCCTGATGCTCAGAGGTCTCGACCATGCCTGGCCATTAGCTCCAGAGTACATCTCCTGCTATAGCTTTGGCTGCATGTGACTTTTAGAGAATTCATCATATAGAGGCTAAGAGTGCATTTGCAGCAAAGTGCTCACCTTCTCTCACAAGGCTCAATTTCCCTCCATCCCTAGAACTAAAACATAAAAATAAATAAAAATTTTTAAAAGGGAAAAATTGAATGCACAGTCCTAGGAAGTTAGATAGTACATGGGCTGTAAAGTGCTTTGTTATGCATACTCTAAGAACCACATTTAAATGCTGGACATGAGGAGACAGAAAGGGATGGAGGAGGGGAGGGAGGGAGGGAGAGAGGAAGGCAGGGAAAGAGAGAAAAAAAAGTACCTGAGGAAAATGTCTGAGCTGACCCATGGCCTCCACACTCAGGCACACACACACACACACACATACACACACACACACACACACACACACACACACAGAGAGAGAGAGAGAGAGAGAGACAGAGACAGAGACACACAGAGAGAGAGAGAGAACCTTAAATGTTTTAAGACAAAGCAAACAAATTGCCTTGTGAGTTCTTACAAACAGATCTCTGTCTGGTACAGCCAAACCTGCTTCTCTATTCATCTGTGGACTACCAGGAGCTAGCAGCAAAGTGACTCCATTCTGTACACATGATAATCAAGTGAGACTCTTGTCCCTTCAGTCACTGGGAGCTGGGGGCACTTACATTGTAGTGCCCACAGATATGTGACATGTGAGTATATCTGTCATTTCTGCTGGTGACAGAGGACACTGACCACCACTCTGGTCATTCCTGGCTTATTTCCATCAACACAGAAAAAGTTCACTTTGGCAAGAGATTATTAGGGGGAGGAGGAGAACATTCTTTTTAAACCAAGTCTGCAGATTCCCTGAATTCTACTAAGAGATTGTTTGAGGGCCCAGGGACATCATTGAAGAATAGCTACTAGAGGGACTGAAGAGATGGTTCTGCAGATAAAAGTATATATGTTCTCCTAAAGGACCTGAGTTCAAATTCCAGCACGTACATCAGGCAGTTCACAACTGCCTGGAACTCCAGCTCACAGGGATCCAATGCTCTGGTCTCTGTGGGCACCTGAACTCATTTACACACACACACACACACACACACACACACACAAGCAATAAGATAAATCTTTGAGGAAAAAATGACTACCTAGTGGTGTCAGGCATGTGCTGCAGCCTAAGATCCCAGCACTCAGGAGGCAGAGGCAGTCAGGGTACATGTGTGAGGCCAGCCTGGGCTGCATAGTGAGAC
This sequence comes from Sigmodon hispidus, assembly GCA_004025045.1. NCBI lineage: Eukaryota > Metazoa > Chordata > Mammalia > Rodentia > Cricetidae > Sigmodon > Sigmodon hispidus. The sequence goes on along the minus strand of PVIH01003316.1, from coordinate 132,700 downwards.
TCTATCTCAAAAAACACAAAAATATCTGGCATATATGCTAGTTGCTAAATATATTAATTATGCATTGTTAATTTTCATTATATTTTAAACATTTATTTATTTTAGAGTGTGTGTGTGTGTGCACTCATTTTGCACACACACTCAGACACACATATATATGTGGAGGTCAGAGGGTAATTTGCAGGTGGTGGTTCTCTTTTACCATGTGGGCTCCTGGGATCATAGTCTGTAGTAAGAAGTTTCTGGTCCAGCCTAGCTCTGAGATCTGGACCAGCAATCCCAAAGTCCCAAATAATACACACAGTCTTATATTAATTGCATGCTGTTTCACCTATGGCTCAGGCTACTTGCTAACTCTTAACTCTTAAACTAACCTATGATTAGCCAAGTGGCTTAGTACCTTTTCTCAGAGCATTTTTGTCTTCTTTCCTCTGTGTCTGTCTAGCATCTCTGCTCTGTTCTTCCCTGTTCCAGAGTTTTCTTAGTCTGGTACACCCACCCATACTTCCTGTCTCCCTTCTGGCCAATCAGTGTTTTATTAAACCAGTGAGGGACAAATATTTACAATGTTCAAGAGTATAATCCTACAACATTACTCCCTTTTTTCTTTTTAAAACAAAACCCCCAAATCTAACCAAATCTAATTTCCTTTGTATAGTTTTTTCCTCACCATTATCTATAACAACTTGTAACCAACACTGTAAACAAAGATAAACATCCATAACCCATTTTTTTGAGAATGTGGGTGTAGTTCTCTAGACTACTTCCTGCTGGTTGGAGTGCTAGTAATCTTATGGGGACCCAAAGAAAAATCTAAGATTATGGTCAAGTCCAGAGTGGAGTAGTCACTGAAGCTGTGACATCGCAGTCAGTCTCTTTGAAGCTGTTCTGGATACAGAGCTGAGAGGAAACTGCAACAGAGGTGCTCTGAAATGCTAGATCACCTGAGTCATCTGTTTCCATATGAGACTTTTCAGGGGTTCTTCCTGGATCAAACCTGTTTTTATTAATCCAGAATAAATCCACAACCTCTGATTTTCTGTGAAATAAAAAGAAGATCTCTTCTCCAAAGTAACATATCTTTTCCTTTAATTTTGAAGTCAAGGCATTTGCAAAATATATAGGTTGGATTAATTCAGCAGCACTTATAATTAAATGTCTCTTAGCAGCTCTTGCTCCTTCCTCAGAATGAAACAATGAAAGACAACATAACATACAGTGTCCATACTCTCTGTGTATATCCCGTCTTTTTGTGGCCTATATATATTTTACTTTATTTCTTTTTAAAGGACTTTATTCTTTTTCCTTTTTCTTTTCTCTCCTAAGTCTAATAATATTTTTAAATATTCTGTAAACCATTTAGAGGGGGTTTTATTTTGTTTTGTTGCTGTTATTCTATTTTTTTTAATCTTTCTTTACTGTATATCTCTTATCTTTGGAGCACCAGATATAGTTAGTATTACTACTAGCAACTGATTATATAAAAATATTAATATTTATTAGGGGGTTATATGAAACACTCACTGATACAGGATATTGAACAATTGAGATATTTCTGGAAAGTTGGACTGGTGTACTTGGAGGTGATGGGTCAGATCCTTTTTCCCAGAAATCAAGGAAGCAAACAGGAAAAGAGACTGAATGCACCTGGTCTTAAATGGGCCAGGCCACACTCCATACATGGGTCTTCAAGGTCCAAAGGCCACACCTCTAGGTCAAGGTGATAATGCCTGAGTCCCACTAAAACGGTCAGGTCACCGGGCTTGGCTGCAAGACCCTTTGCTGACAGAGCCATCTTTCTGGCCTTTTATTGTACTTTTAAAATACAAACCTACTTGAGATGAGTACTACAAACAGAAGATGTAGTTTCCTCACTGTCACTTCTCCCTAGAGGCTGGTCACGTGCCATTCTTGTCCTCCACTGATGCACACATTGAATGCATCACCAGCATCTTCCTTCCATAAGAGTAGGGCTATGCTACAACAAAAGTGGATCTCCACCCTGACAGGAGTGAGACCACACTGGTGATGGTGCTTTGATCATGGTGATGTTCACTCACATGCATCTGGACACCTCTATAAAACAGCAGTAATGAAGCTCAGCCATGCTGTCAGCCAGCATTGCCATGAGGTAACCTGTAATACATGTACTGGAGCTTGTCACTTGCTGGTTACATACATAACCACACTAGGCTGTTTACTCAGTCATCAAAACAGTGCTCCCAACAACCCTGGGGCTAGAAGCTGTGATTATCACTCTTTCAATGAAGAGTCTCAAGTAAGTAGAGACATTTGTCTGAGGCAACCCAGCCATAGGCTGAGGGTGGCCACCATTAACCTAAGGCATGGCCCACTCTCTGCGAACAGTAAACAGTTGCCTTTCTGAAGCCGGGAGCCTCGTGCACATTTCCTTCAGAAAAACACGTGGAGTATATATCGCTGTCTCAAGTCTTGATCTTCAGATCCCACACTATCCACTCCCATCTACCTCAGGCCTTCGTCTTTGCTTTTCCTCCACCTGAAATCCCTCCCTCCTGGCTTTCTTCCTCTCAGCCCAGATGATCCTAGGCGGCTTGCCTTGAATGTTCATCCAGTCTGGTTTTATTCATGGTGTATATCACTATTCAGGTTAATTCATTTGTCTAGTAGAAGCCCTGAAATCAGAATACTTGTCAATTTTGTTCATCCCTAACTCCCTAACCAAGGACAGAGATGGTACAAAGCAAGGATTCAACAAATACTCCTGAGTGGGTATGTGCCTGAAGCTCAAGGTCCCACCTTGGTGTAAGAAAACAGTTCAAATTATAATACATATTTATTTGAGACATTTTCTAGAACCTTGTGTTGGTGGGTTTCTTTTTTATTGAGCCATAATTCACATATAGGAAAATCCATGTACTGCCATCTATCTTATGGCATATGGTATTTCCAGCATCTCTAAGTTTTTCTGTCTCTTTGCAGTCACACACTCCACTCAAGGCCTGGAGAATGCAGATTATGTCTTGCTAAAGTCTCCCATTGGTGGAATCCCACATTTGCAGACACTAGGTCTGTTGTTTATCACTTTGGGAACCCGTCACCGTGGCTGGGCACACTAAGAACTCATTTGTTCCTTCTCCTGGTGGACTGGAGCCCACAGGGTGACTGGAGGTCAGGATTAAGATCCGCTTATATAGATAACACAGCAATAAAACAGGCTCACTTGGACATGCTCAGCTGCTGAAGCCATACACCCAGGTCTGCATGGAGGACCCTTTTTTTCTTCCTTAGTCTCTGCCTGTTGAGACACTTGTGATCCTCTCCTTTACTCTGCCCTTTCCACATGTTCTCTTTGCAAAAGAGAATTGTACTTACTGCTTCTGTAGAACACATTTGGAAAGTGAGGTCCAGGGGCATGCAGAACTTGAAGAAGTAGTGCAGGCTGGGGATAGGGTGGGGATGCTACCAGCCCAGGTGTAAGAACTTCCTGCTCCAAGGTGCTAGGAAAGGTGCTGATGTCTGATCCTAAAGTGGAGTGGTGCCTGGAAAACAGCAGAACCCTGCCTGGGTCAGGTTCTCAAAAAGATTTCTTTCCACACCCATTGGCTGGTGCCTCAGGTTGGAGCCCAGCTGCCTAGCTAGGCTGGTGTTGGTATCCAGAACCCCAGCCTTGCTGAAGGAGGCCATTTGGCTGAGATTATTTGAGGGCCCAGGCCAGTGGGTGGGCTAGCAGATTGTGTAATGGGATCCAGCTGTGGATGGCTTATGCCCCACCCAGCTATTTCCAGTCACAGGCCCACTGGGGAAAATCAGTGAGTCTGCTTCTAGAGAGTCCTAATCACCCAAGAGGGACTTAAATCATCCTGAGTCCTCAGCCTGGCTTTCTAGACATGAGGGAGGCGTCATGGAACCCAGGATTCCTAAAAGTGGATTAGAACTTGGAACCAACCTACCATGGGTAGGAGAAGCTATTTTGGCTCAAAGGATGAAGAGGTATCTAGAAACTTCTCTACTCAGAAATGAACTTGCTGTGACTATCTAGGCAGATGCTCAGGGCCCTGGAGTCTGCATCTAACCCAGGTTCCAGAAGGCTCCTGTTGAAGAGTCTAGGAGCAGACCTGGTAGTGCTCCGTGCACCCTAGCCACTGGTGGGCTCCAGCCAGCCATTCAGTCCTTGCAAAGCTGAGGGAGGAGGTGAACAGACTGGAAGTTCCTACTGGGATCTCAGCAGACAGACGTAATAGCAGAATATGTGGGGTGAACAGAAAAGAAGTCAAGATTAAGGTCTGGGTTTGGGGCTTCAGGATTTGGTGGGGCCATTCGCTGAGAGCTGCAGGGATGTAGAGAGGGGTAGGACTCAGAGGCCTGTGCTGGGGGCTGGAAAAGCTAGTTGGTTGTTTGTTTCTCTACTCATCTGTTTTTGAGACAGGGTCTCAAGGTAGCCCAGGCTGGCTTTGAATTCACTAGGCAGCTGAAGATAACCCTTAAATAACTCATCCTCTTGTCTACCTCCAAGTGCTGAAATTATAGGTGTGCTTCACCATATCCAGTTTTAGAGATGCATGTTTGAAACCTTTGTAGATATGAAGAGGTGTCCAGGAAGAATTCCTTGGAGGAAATGGTAGTCATGAGCCATGGAAGTCTCAGAGTAGCCAAAGCACACAGGCAGCATCCCAGGGTCTTTGGAGCACTGAGCCCCTCAGTTTTCTGGCCTCAGAGAAAGCCTTTGGATTTTTCTTTTAGAAACATATACAATCTGCTAGGTACAGTGTCACATGCCCATGACCGCAGCTCTCAGGAGACTAAAGCAGGAGGATTGCTGGGAGCTCAAGACTAGTCTCCCAAGTGCTGGGCTGTAGAGCAAGACCCTGTCTCAAAAAGACACACACACACACACACACACACACACACACACATACACACACACGAAAAACTAAAGTCAAGGTCCCTGTAAGAGCACCTACTGTAGCTATCATCAAAATATTAAAAACCAAATTGACAGTGGAGTTGTTGCCTCATCGAAGGGTGAGTTGGTAACTCCTACAATCTCATAGTCACATTGAGTGGAGAAAAAAAAATTGGTAAGTGTGCTAAGGATGTAAGCATTCAGAATTTCTCTTTCCATGGAGTCACAAGGTCTGTAGGGCCAGCTCTTCTTTGTGGCCTGAGCTAAAGTTGATGATAATTCCATATTGCAATCACAAATCCACGTCCAATGTCATCTTTCACTCACTTAATGTCACAGACTCCCGAAATTTCTTTACAGACTTTCTGGTCCCCTACTGAGGACCTCTGGCCTCGAGAAAGAAGAAAGCAGAGAGGCCAGGACTGGACCACAAAGGGAGGATTAGCAGTGCTGGGTTGTAAAAGGAGGGTGGATTTAGATGTGTGTATGTCCAGCAGCTACACTGGTGATAGTTCCAGTATGAAATAAGTGGTCAAGATCATGACAAGGTGACTTAGAGGGCGATGGACAGGACTAGTGAGACAACCCAATGGATAGAGCCCTAGCCACGTAAGCATGAGGACCTGAGTTCGGATCCCCAGAACCTATGGAAAGCAAGACGCAGGCAGCCTATGTCTGTGACTCCAGCATTTCTACAAGATAAGAGACTGAGACAGAAGAATCCCCTAGAAGCTCTCGGGTCATTTAATCAGCAGAGGTAGACTAGAGACTCTGTTTCAAATAAGATAGAAGGTAAGGACCACACTTAGAGAAACTGGGAGGCAGCTGGAGGTGGTGGGGTCCTAGTTTTTAGATGGATCTGTGAGCACATCTTTTATGTGCTGCAACAAAGGGTTAGGGCCAGTGATGATGCAGAGGGAGAAGGCAGGGGAGGGGCCTGGAGAAGCTCCCCACTGGTCCACTCATCTTCCTTGTATGCTCCCCTTCAATGTCTCAGTTCTCTCTGGGGGTTATTAAAGAACACAGTTGCTTCCCACTAGCTCCTCATTCAGTAATGTCGCACCAGGTCTGGAAACCCATGCTTCTAACCAGCTCCCAGGTGAAGCCGATCCATGGGCCACACTCTAGGCAATCCCAGCACCGACCCCATGCACCACTGGGACCTGGCACCTTCTGAAGTGTTCTTGACAGGAAGAGATGGTGGGCAGAAGAGAGACAAGGAGGGTGGACAAAGGAGGAGAGAAATGAAGGAAGAATCAGTCTAAGTGAGCCTGACCCCCAGTCAAGATCTCCACCCCTCCCCGACAGCCCTGACTTTACAAGGATTTTGGGTCACCCCCCAATGGATTTTAAGGAAGCTTAAGTTCTGGCCTGAGAAACAGAAGAAGGACCCAGGCAGTGTGTGCAGCCAGCAGCAGTGGAGGAGTGAGTTAGCCCAAGGACTCACTGTTCACCTCTCTTGGCTTGATCTTAGCTTCTCAGCAGACCAGTGCCATGGTCTCTCAGGAAGAATAATAACCCTGCCAAAGAAAGGAAGCCAGCAGCACAAGGGATCCAGAGCCTTTGGATGCTGTGAGCTCGGCCCTGTCTGGCAGACCACAGGGAAAATAGAGGGTTCAGTTTGACAAATGGATCTGGAGACCTGTACAACAAAGGAAGGACATGAGCCCAGCCCACCCCTGCCTCAGGCTGCATCTCCCCTAGGAAGCAGGGGGAGCAGGGCATGAGGGCCACACTCTGATCCTTGCTGTGCCTCCTTTTCTAGAAATTAACTGAACACAATTATTGAGCACTTACTGTATACCTGATAGAGTGTTAGAGAGGGAACATGAGCAAGATGGAAGCCCTGGCTTTCTGTAACTGACATTCTGAAGGGTGAGAGAGAGAAAAAAGAGATGCTTGGCATAAAACTGAGAACTGAGGAGTGTGACAGCCGTGGAATGACATGAGAGAATGAGCCACGAGAGGGGAGAGAGTCTGGGGAATAGCATGTGCAAAGGACCTGAGGTGGGTGCATGATTTATAGGAGGGATTTGTGGAGGCACAAATGTAGTTGGGCTTTTTTTTTTCTTTTTCTCATTGGGGGCTTGTCACCCAGCTCCCAAATAAACACAAAGAGATTTACTCTTACCTATGAATGCCTGCCCTTAGCTTTGCTTGTTTCTAGTCAGTTAATTTAAATGATCTTATTTCTCTTCCTCTACATTTTGCCTCTGGTCTTTTTACCCTTCTTTATTCTATACATCTTTTTTCTTTCCTTCTCGCTCCGTGACTGGCCTTGGTACCCTCCCCTCCTTTTCTCTGCCAGCTCCGCTTATCCCTTCTCCTGCTTTGCTATTGGCTGTTCAGCTCTTTATAAGCCCATCAGGTGTTTTGGACAGGCAAAGAAGCACAGCTTCACAGAGTTAAGCAAATGCAACATAAAAGAATGCAACATGTCTTTGCATCATTAAAAAAATATATTCCACAGCACAACAAATGTCACACATCTTAAACTATTATTCTACCCTTGGCCTCTGGTGCAGAATGGGAGGTGGAAGATATGGAAGAACCTGCAAATCAAGAATGTCAGTTTTTCTTGTGAAACGGGAACCCTGGGGTAACACAGAGCAGAGTGTAGGGGGGTATGGCTCACATGGTTTTAACAGGACCTTTCTGGCTATTCAGTGTGGGACAAGCTGGATGGAGCAAGAATAGAGACGGAGCCAATGGGGAAACCTGGGGAAGGAGAGCAAGGCCCGACACGGCACAGTCTCAACCCGGTGACTAGCCTTTACTGCTCTGTGCTCTGCCATGGAGCTTTGTGGGAGGGATGACAAGAGGCTTCTCCCAGCCCTACCGTGTCTCTGCAGTCCTCTGTCTCCCTACAGCTGGAGCAATCCATCCGGAGGAACTTGAGGTCAAACCTGCCACAGGCCCAGCGGTACACAGTCCAGAACCAGACAACCACCATGTTGGCACTGGGTACCAACCTCATGAACCAGACCACGGCTCAGACCCACAAGCTGACCTCTGTAGAGGCGCAGGTAACAGGAGAGTCACCAGAAGGCCAGGCTGCTCCTCAGGCTTCCTTTCTCTGTCACTTTCCTGGTGGGGTGTGGGGAGGATCGTCTCTGGGCCTGAAGGTCCCTAGCCACCTCTCCCTGATGACACACATTCAGATAACCAGCCATCTCCCTCTAGACTACCACATTGGCTCTGACTCCTCCATGTAAGCTCAAGACTGTGATGGGCATTGTGAGAAGGCAACATTGACAGAGCCCCTCCCTCAGGGATTACAGCACTCTGGGAGAACTGGATGATAGCGACCTCAGCAAGCCAAGCAGGAAGCAAGGGAGAAAGGAACAACCATTTGCTAAAGACCTCCTGTGTGTCAGACCTGAGAGAGCCCGGGCTCCAGTTCAGAGCAGAGAGAAAAGCAGTTAACATCTCTGTTGCCCTGGAACCCACCAAGAAGGCAAACGGGATACACGCCCCCTATAGCTTACTCAGTGGCTGTGCCGGGGAACCAGCACAGCACCGAAAGAGGGCTGTGCTGGGTGCATGCATAGAATGAGAGGCTCTGAGTCCACAGCAAGGTCAGAACACTGGGATGCAGGGCTGCTAGGACACGGGCCAAGTTTCTAGGAAGAAAACCTCAGACAGGAGAACAGCATACATAAAAGCTCAGCGGTAGAGCCTGCTAGCTACTCCGGAACATGGAAGAGGGCAATATCCTGGGAGACAAAGCAGGGAGGCAGTAAAGGGAAACTAAGTCACAGGCCCAGTGTGGATGAGCTTTCCACAGACTGATTCTGAGCAAAGAGACACAGCATGAAAGGCTGCTTCAGAGACTGCTTTGTAGGAAAGGGATGAAGGAAATAAAGCAAAGCCGGGGGCCCTGGGAGGCCAGCGCAGGACACTGGATAAGACAGCAGATACTAAGATAGTTGGCTTTCTATTTCTAACACCATGACTAAAGGCAACCTAGGGAGAAAGGGTTTATTTAACTTATACTTCTGGATAACAGTCCATCACGGAATGAAATCAGGGCAGGTACTAAGGCAGGAACAGAAGCAAAGACATGGAGGAATGCTGTGCACTGGCTTGCTCTCCATGGCTTGCCCAGTTTGCTTTCTTATACAACTCAGGACCACCAGCCCAGGAGTAGCATCATTTGTAAAGGGCTGGGCCATCCTACGTCAATCAACAATCAAGAATATGCCCATTGATGTACCACAGGCCAGTCTAGATAGAAGCACTCTCTTAACTGGGCTCCCTCCATAACTCTGGGCTGTCAAGCTGACAGCTAAAGCTGGCTAGGGGAGGCCGACATGCAATATGGCCTTGGAGGAAAAAAGTGGTTATTTGGAAGTTGGAGCTGATGAACTGACTGCATGTGGGGATCAAGGCTATGCCTCCAGAATCCAGACAGCTAGAAGATTGGCACTGGTGTGCAAAAGCAGTAATGAGAAGGGGTAAATCAGAGACCAGATAAGTCAGGCAAGGCTTGGGAATAGCAGTAGGCTAGTCGTTCTGGAATCTAATGGCTTAGGATTCTGCAATGGGTTGGCAAACTTCAAGACTTGCAGGCCCTTGGGCCCCATGTAGCACACATCCCCACAAACTTCCTGCTTGTCGGGACAGGTCCTAAACCAGACATCACGCATGAAGATCCAAATGCTGGAGAACTCATTGTCCACCAACAAGCTGGAGAAACAGGTGCTGATGCAGAGCCACGAGCTGCAGCGGCTGCAGAGTCGCAACAGGTGAGCAGAGTTAAGGCTGGGGGCTGCGGCTGCAGCTGTAGCTGGCCAGTGTTAGGATGGGACCAGGGCCTGGATTTGCACTGGGGTGAAGGACGACTGTGGGATGAACCTAGGTCTAGGAATAAAGCTGGGGGGAAGTTGGGCTAGATAAAAATCAAAATGAGGCTTGGAGTCCAAACAAATGCTGGAGATACTAGGGCAGGACTGAGCCCAGGTAGCAGCAGGCCTAGCTCCCAGCATTTGGTACCAACAGAGACCGTGCATTTTCCTGTGATTCTTTTCCTTCTTTTTTGTGGTGTTGGTAATCAAACCCAGTTCCTTGAACATGCTAAGTAAACTCTTTACCTCTGAGTCAACCCTCAACACCCCACCCCCATCTCCCATGCAAACTATCCTTATTTGGAGTTTGGGGGGGTGCTGTTTGATTGTTTTTGTTTATTTGCTTGCTTGTTTTTTCAATTCGTTTTGCTTGAGGCAGGTTCTCATTATGCAGTCCAGCTGGCTTCAGATTTGCTATCCTCCTGCCTCAGCTTCGCATACTGACATGATAGGCGTGTGCCACCACATCCATCTCTCTCTTTGTTTTAAATTTTCATTACCTACACAATTTTCACACCTTACAATACACATCGTAAACTTACTGGCTTCCATAGTAAGTACATAAGCCTGACCAGATCCATCCACACCTCCTTCCTGCACAAATCAGTTCCCAGCATCCATCCACACTGTCAGCCTGGTGCTCTGTACAAGCATGCACTGGGGACCCTGAATTCACAGACAAAGACAGCCCTGGGATAGAGAGAAGGCAGGGAAATCTGACACCCAAGGATCACAGCCTGATTCTGCAGTTAAGTGATACACATTTTGTTCCTTTCTCCAACTTCCCAGAGTTCCTTAGTATCTATTTCCCAGTCCCCAGCCAATGGACACTAAGGTCATTTCCAGCTTTTTACTAATTTACCCAGTGGTATAACCAGCACGCTCACCTCCAGACAGGAGAAAACTCCTAAAGAGGGAGAGCTGAGTGGAAAGCTTCCTTAAATGTGTCTTTGCTTTTTAGACCAGAATATGCCTTATGCTTGTTGTGCTAATAATAGACCTGCGTGATAGAAAAGCAAGCTGCCCAGGCTCAACTCAGAAGTGGAAAACTTGCTTCATATGCCCCAGGCCGAGGTTTCACCCCTACTACTGCAAGCGAGTAAATAAACAGCAGCCATGCAAGCCAGTCGCATGTACCTATTCTATAGAAGCCCAGCCCAGCCTCGTTCCCCAACTCACTTCCATTCATGACTCCACAGCCTTGATCTGAGCTACAGTGGAAACAGACCACTGGGCTATATGACCGTGAGGCAGACACTTAGCATCTCCAACCCTCTGCAGTGTGCATGGCTATCATACCCATGGTGCTCTGTCCCATTCCTTCCAGTCATCCACACTGAGGCTCTTAGAGTCTGCCCACACCTGTCCATCTATCCCCAGGACCTCCATACTGCCATGTATTCCTTTCTTCTTCCTTTTTGTCTCCCACACTTGAGGTTCGACCAGAGACTCTTCCATTCCGTGTGAACCCCTTACCTCTTCTTCCTAACTCTTTGCCAGTACCCCTACCTCCATCCTCTCCATGGCTGTTGCAAAATCCTGGGAACCCCAGAACAGAATGGACCCAGCAGTCCTGGCTGTTGGACATCTATGCCTCTATTGTGGTAAAAACTTGTTTTAAGATATGTTTTAAATAGGGTTTATTTGGTGAAAATAGCTTATAAAACAGAGCCGGTTTTAGGAGAAGATGACAGGATGAGGTTGTAGCACGCCGGAGCCTTTTTAAGGAAGATTTTTTATCTTTATGCTGTACATCCGAACTCCCGGGCAGCTGGAGCGAACTGCGCACTCGGTCGGGGAACTCTCGTGAGAGAATGATGACTTTTTGTCTTGGTCCCCTCCCTCGAAGGTCTACTTTTGGAATCTTTTTTAGTTAACCACGCCCAGCTCGTCTCCATTCCTATGATGCGATCGTTTATATATATAGTTCCTGATTTCCCGCTACATGCCTCCCTTTCTCACATATGAGCAGTATCATGCCCACACTCCCTAGAGACTGTCTCCTTTGAGAGGACACACACCAGTCATAGACATTGCTTCTGGTCTTTGCTCATGACTTGTCCCTGCTGACCCCATTCCCCTACTCATTCCTATTCCTGTGACTCCACAGCCTCTCTCTCTTCCTTATCTGAGCTACAGTGGACACAGACCACCAGGCTGTGTGACCCTGCGGCAGACTCACAGACTGAATATTTCTGAGTCTCTGCACCGTGTGTGTAGCTGTCATACTCAACCGTGTGTGTAGCTGTCATATTCAGCCTCGTGGAAGCCGGGGGTGGAGTAGAGACTTTGGGCTCACCCCTCTGTCCCACCTGGCAGGGCACTGGAGAGCAGGCTGCAGGCTTTGGAAGCCCAGCACCAGGCCCAAATGAACAGCCTCCAAGACAAGAGAGAACAGCTACAGAGTCTCCTAGGCCACCAGACCGGGGCCCTGGCTAACCTGAAGCACAATCTGCAGACCCTCAACAGCAATTCCAGCTCCCTGCAGCAGAAGCAGCAACAGCTGATGGAGTTAGTACAGCGTCTGGTTCGCATTATAGCCCAGGACCAGCACTCTGGTGAGCAGAGGGAGTATGCATGGGCCTGGGTGGAGAGCAATGGGGGGGGGTAAGGGACCTTAGCTACACCCCTGTTTTAAGTTCTGGCCTCCCCATCTGCTGAATAGAGATGAGATGACAACCCAGACATCACAGCCTATGCTGACCAGTCTGTGTCCCAGCTCCCTTTTCCTTTTCTTTCTTTTTTTTCTTTTTTGAAACAGGGTCTTACCTTATAGCTCTGGTTATAGCTTACCTTAGAGCTACCTTATAGCTCTGGCTTAGAACTCATTATGTAGACTGTGCTGACCTCAAACTCAGAGCTCCACCTGCCTCTGCCTTCCAAGTGTCAGATTAAAGCCATGTACCACTATCCCCAGCCATCCAGCTCCTCTTGCTTGGCTTGCTACACATCTCCCTGGGCCTCAGTTTCCCATAAAAAGGAGGAGTTGGACACAATGAGTCCCAAGAATTTGCTCCCCTGAATGTTCCTGCTCCTAGGTAGAGAGCCACGTGGAAGTGGGATCAAATGTGACATCCCCAGGCTACCTTAGAAGGGAGAAAGGTGCCTGCCTTACCTCACAGTCCTCTTTGGCATGCCTGGTTCCTGCAGTCACTCAGTAAACAAACATTTATTGAGCACCCACTGTGTGCCCAGGGGGCTTGTGTGATAGCAACACAGCTGTGATGGTCCCTGAAAAATCTCCTACTGCATGGCCGGTCTCAGTGGGAAGGAGGGAGAAATGCTTCTTCATTGAGTGCCCACTGTATGCTGGGTACTCTTAGCTGTCCACTTACAGCTTCCACAGCTCAGAAGGCTAGGGGGCTGAGCTGGGAAGAGAGCACCTCAGCCTAAGGCCAGCAGGGGCACAAGATGGGCTGGGTCAGGTAGAACTTCATTGATAAAGGATAGGCTAGTATGGAGTGGATACTGGCTTAGTGGGTGAGCTGCCAAATGAGCTCCTGCTGTAGGGCAATCTGTAGCCGCCTTGGAGAGGCTGGGCCTTCAGTAAGGTACCTGTTTAAGCATATGAAGGGGTCCCAGGCTGGCAGGGAACTGGGGCAAAGCTCCCACCATGACTTCTCCCTAAGTCCAGCAGGCCTGGGAAGCCATGAGTGGGAGACGTAGATGCCTTTTAACCCACAGGATATGCGGTGACCAGAAGCCATTATAGTGTTATGCACAGCCCTGGCAGCTAGGCAATCAGAATGAGTCCCAGACAGGGCCAGGGCCTGGGCTGGTGCCTTTCCCTGCAGGAAAGCTCTGTTTTCTCCCACTGCGGCTGAATGTCTACCCCCTGAGCCCAGACGGAGGTTATGTCAAGCACCAGTCACTCACTGTCCATCACCTGTTCACTTGCTTGACCGTCACCAGGAAAAGACTTTGGGGAGTTGCCTTTTGTCCTCTGTATAGATGGAGAACCCATGGGAGACTGAGTAAATGGGAGTTGAGCCTTAAAGGATGGGACTGGACATGCTGAAGCCTGGTAGTCAGCCAGCATCCTATTCTGCAGAACCTTCTCCCAGCCAGTGGTACCTGGGGATAAGAGTTTTGTTTATGTTTAAAAATAAATAAATCAATAAACAAATAAATATTTTTTAAGGAGCCCAGCTACCCCAGAGAGTTGGAGTCACAGGGTGAGGACAGACAGGGGGACACAGCCCATGTGAAAGCAGCAATCCATTTGCCCAGCCTCCCTGCACTCAGATGAGACACCCAACCCCAGGGAAGGGTGGAGAGGGGAAGGGATAGCCAGTGGAAGCAGCAGAATTCAAGCCTGGCGGCTTCCTTTGCCTGCTAAGGGGTCCTATTCAGGTGCCATTTGTTGTATAGGGTTTGGGCCTGGCCTAGCCCCACAGTCCCGACTCACCCGCTGCTGCTTAGCCCCCTGAAATGCCTTAGACACTTATATTAATTGTATGTTGTTTGGCCTGTGGCTCAGGAACATAATCAGTTTTGCATCTTAACTCATTTTTATGTCACCTGGCCCGTGACTTACTTGCTCTTTTATATCTTATTTTTCACGCGGCTGGATCAAGTTTCTCTTGACTTGCCTTTTTTTTATGTTCAGATTTCCAGGAAGGGGAGGCTGGGAACCCTTGAGTTAGTCTTCATCCTGTGCTTCAGTCCTGCCCTGGGTCATGGGAAGTGCCCCGGTGGGAGGCAGGTATCATCTGCCTTCTCCATGTGCTGGAGCTTGGCAACCCAGCTCCAGCTTGTCTGCTTTGGGCATCCCCTGCTCCAGCACGATCCACTCAGGCAAAGCACTCTGCCACAGCCCTACAGTCAGTTTCTCTGGCTGTCCTTTGAAGCTGCTGAACCTGCAGAAACCCAGGCTTCTTGCTCCTTCCTCACCCCATCTGTGCCAGTGCCCCCCAATCTCATGGTGAACACCAATGGCTCTTCACCCCATCCTCTGCACAGAGAGATATTCCTTCCCTGGGGACATTGATAACATGCTTCTGCCTCTTCACAGATCACACACACACACCTTACCTGAATGGTCCCAGCTCACCATCCCCTCCTGGAAGAGACTTTATCATCCTGTCTCCTTATCTCCCAGTCAGAATGTGCACAGAGTAGGCAGGTGTGCCAGCCTGGTCTCTTCTCTCATTGCACACTGACAGCTGATGTTCTCCTTCTCTTCTTTCTTTCCTTCCTTCCCCTGTTTTGAAATAAGATCTTATGATCTAGGTAGGTCTCAAATTCAAGACTCGCTGGGATTCCGGATAGGCGCTGCCACACTTGCCTTCCAGCTGACATTTGCTTTGTCCCATTACAGTCTCATTAAAGACACCTAAGCAGCTGTTCCAGGACTGTGCAGAGATCAAGCGCTCCGGGGCCAACACCAGCGGCGTCTATACCATCCGTGTGGCCAACATGACAAGACCTCTCAAGGTTAGGGGCTCCTGGACAGGGTCTTTGAGATGGTGCTAAACTGAGGGCTTCTCTGACAGACCCTCTCATCCCACCCCACCATCGGAGAGCCCAGAAAAGGAGGGAGCTCTGTTTCTGGAAACTCTGACCAGGCAGGTGTCTGGGGAAGGGATGAAGCAGAAGTTCATGAAGCCAGCAGTATACACTCTGTCACCGTCTTCTCCAGAACCAGCCTTCTGAGCAGAGTCTCAGGAAACTGTTCTCTGTTGGTAAAGACGGCCAGTCGCTCATGTAACTGATGACCCTGGGCATTCCTATGTGTGCCCAGGCAGATTATTCTACTTACACAGTCCAGGAAAAGCACAGGTTGAGTCTGTGAAGCTGGTGATGGGCTGATGGTGCCATCCAGTGAGAGGCTCCAAGGTTACCCTGAGCTCGACAGTCAGTCGGTTCTTCTGCCCCCTCCTAAAAGAGGGTCAGGAAGTAAAGATGTCAGGAGCGAGGTTTGGGGTAGGCCAGAGGGAAAGGGAGGCCACTTCCTTCCTAGTGTGACTTTTCTGCGTATGTTGGGGCAGTAGCCTTGTTTGACCCCAGATTGACTTTTATGTTTCTATATAACGTGCCACACTCCCCCTTCCATACAAAGAGATCACACTAAGGATCTTGCCAGCTAGCAAATCTAGCTGGTTCATCACAACACTCTTGCTTTCCTGGTGTTTACTGCCATCGGGATAAAGCAAGTGTCTCTGGCTCTCCTTTAGAATACTGATAAGGCTTCCTTTCCAATGGGCACTTACCCTCTGGGTGTGAGCACGGAAATGCCAGCATTTGGACAGTGAATGTGTCCTGTGAAGTTGAGTGAAGCTGAGTGATTTCAGCTGTGGTGGAGTGTGGGCAGATGTGAATGGCTGCAATTTGGGGCCAGTGACGAAGAAACGGGAGCTGCCCTGAGAGGCAAGAGTTCTGAGCTCAGGCCTCAGTGTGTCTTTGGTCTCACTTAGCTGCACACCTCTCCGAGCTTCCCTGTACCCTAACCCTTCCCGGCACTCACCACAACAGGTGACTTACCTTCCCCCCCACCCCCGATCCCCCCACCCCCCACCCCTGCAACTGCCAAGCGCTCTCTCCTGTTCTCTCTCTCTCTCTCTCTGAAAATTCTATCTATACTTGGAAGTACATTATCATCTGATACCCTCTTCCAAAACCACTTCCTCCAGGAAGCTTTCCAAGAGTCTCCAGTGACTACCTCCTCGTAGCTACCCAAGCAGTCATAGTTCCCATAGAAGGCTTGTCCTCCCAGAACCTCCCCCAAAGCCAGCCATCCCTGTGAGCTGATCTGTCTATTACCTATGTATCAATAACTCAGTGCAGGGCCAGGCAACATACCCATGTTCATTGTCTGATGAACATGTACTGAACCAGTTAGAAGAACGTGTGAACAAATTCAGACAGAAAGATTCAGCTGTGCTAGGCTGCCAACCTATAAGAATGGAGTTTCTATCTTATTCAGACGCACAACTCCTGCCTTGAACAGAGGTTAGCATGCAGGTACTCAGAAGTCATTCATCCCATTGCCAATAGGAATAGCGCTTCCTGAGTCTACACTGCATCCAGATTCCCTCTGCTTGCTATGATTTGACCTCATAAGTTCTTAGTTTTCAGCTGGTGGTTCTATTCTGGAAGGTTCAGGAAAGTATAGATCTTGTTCAAGAAAGTGTGTCCCGAGAACCCTCTTACGCAAGGTAAGTCCTTCCTCCCTCAGGTTCCTCCTTTCAAGTCTCTAATGTGAACTTTGACCCTGGCAGCACCCCTGCAGTACTAACAAATCAGAAGCACCTCACAGGTGCGTTTGTGTGTGTGTGTCAGCCTCTATTCAGGATGTTTTCCATGATTTATACCATTTGCCAAGGAGAGCTGGGGCATAAAGAGTTCACAGTATTTTCCTCCCCACTTTGCAAATTCAAATATGATGAGAGTGGGCAGGAAGTCCAAGTCTGGATTTTCCTAATGCCCTTGACCTCGGGTTCACTGTTGCTGCAAAAGGGCAGAGTTCAGCCAAGTTACATTTAGGCTGGCTGACAGTTGGCTTGTGGCATCTCAAGAGCTTCAGCTGTGTGTGTCCCCCTCTAGGTGTTCTGTGACATGGAGACTGATGGAGGTGGCTGGACTCTCATCCAGCGCAGGCAGGATGGAAGCATGAGTTTCCAGAGAACCTGGGAGGAATACAAAGAGGTAATATGCTGTCTTGGGGGCTCCCGGCCCAGAGCCTGTGCAGGGGCTGCTGTGGGTGGGGACTGGTACACCCTTACTTCTCTCCAGCTCATCTAAAGCCACCTTTTCAGGCTCATTTGCTTTCTAGACCCCAGCCTCAAATTTAGTCCTTGTTTGACATTTCTCACATATGTCCTAACAATGGCATTTGACTTAATATTTGGAAAAGTAACACGTGCATGCTGGTAACGCTTTCTAAAGATTCCAAAGAGAGACCTGGAGAGGTGGCTTAGTAGGTGAAATGCTCTCTGGCTGAACACCAGGACCATAATGTGATCCCCAGAACCATATAGGAAAGCTGAGCAGGGTGGCACAAACCAATGGTTCCAGATCTGGAAACCGAGACAGACAGATCCCTGGAGCTCAAAAACAAACCATAGTTAATCCCTGAGCTCTAGGCCAGCAAGAGATCCTATCTCAAAAACGAGGAGGCCATCTCCTGATGAGTCAGTGACCTGGGGTTGACCTCCGGACTGCTCACATACACACACACACACACACACACACACACACACACACACACACACCCCTCTACAAGAAAAAAGAACGCAAAGAATGAAATGAGAAGAAAAATAACTCCCCATCATCCCTGACTATATATATATAACTTAAGTAAATGTCTTTTTTTTTTTTTTTCTTTTTTTGGAGACAGGATTTCTTTACATAGCTGTCCTGGAACTCACTGTGTAGACCAGGCTGATCTAAACACAGAGATTCACCTACCTCTACTTCCTGAGTACTAAGATTTAAGGTGTGCACCACCAGGCTCTACAAATTTCCCCATCTTTGTATACATCTGTAACACATCTATAAGACAAATTTCTCTTCTTCTGGATTTCTGGTATTTCACGTTGGCCTCAAGGTCTCCTGGTAGTTGAGGATGACCTCCAACTTCTGATCCTTCTGTCTCCACCCTCACAATGCTAGGATTAAAGTGGTAATTATCCAAGGTGGGGCTGCTGCCTCACGGATCTCATGCATAGTATAGGAGAGCGGTGAGTGTTCGACTGCCTTCCGGTTTAATGTTTTCTGTTAAATTTTGAACACAGGATTTTTGGCAAGCTGACTTAAAAGCCTTTAATGTTTTCAAAAGTAAAAGAAAAGATAGAGAAAAAAATAAAAAGGAATCAAGCAATCGGTATCATCTAGCTGTCTTAAGTAGTTGGCATTAGCAGACACAATGGACGCTGTATGGCCCTGTCCTTGGTCCTGAGAGATTTCTCTGCCAAGGTCATCGGTTGCTTGCTACCCTGGAGTTTGGCTCACAAAGATCCTCTGAGGACCTGCAGCCTTGCCTTTCTCTATTGCTGACACTGCCTCTCTGCTGCCTCTGGGAAAATGTGCTCCAGCCACTCCTGCCCAGTAGCTGCCTCAGCCATTTCCTTCCTGCCGAGGCTTGACTTGCATGTGGCTGAATCCACAACTACAAAGCACAAAGCGGAAAGCTCCGTGAGTCAGGGTTTCTTAGCAGCCTAGAGCCGGGCTGGTGGCCAGCAAGCCTCAGTGATCCTCTTGTTTCTGCTTTGGACATGGGTGTCAGAGATCCTAACTCAATTCTTCCACAGCAGTCGCTCTTCCCCACCTACCCAGTCCCCAGCTATTCCAATCTCTATCACCACAAATGAGTTCTGGGTGTTTTTGACTTTGGAGGAATGTGAATTCAGTTATTTTTAGCGGGTTTAAATTTTACTTTATCTTTGTTCTTTGGAAGGGAGCTCCTGTCCCAGGCCTGTGCACACTGTTCTCATGAACTTGCTCAATTAGGCACTGACTTCGGATAAGTGGCCATGGAGCCTGGGCTGGTCCAGCTCATTGGCCACAGACACCGCCACCCTCTTCAGCACATAGCCACCCTCTTCTCTCCTCCCCCACAGGGTTTTGGTAATGTGGCTAGGGAGCACTGGCTGGGCAATGAGGCTGTGCACCGCCTCACCAGCAGGACAGCCCATTTGCTGCGTGTGGAGTTGCAAGACTGGGAAGGCCACCAGACCTCCATCCAGTATGAACATTTCCAGCTGGGCAGTGAGAAGCAGCGGTACAGGTGGGCTTGGGGCCCAGGCTTGTGGGTGGTTTGGGGTCCCAAGGCAAGTGGCTGTAGAGTCTTCACCAAGGGTCATTCCCTGGGCGTCTCCCATTTCCACCATCTGGCCCCCATTTGGGTGCACGTCACGGGATCTGGAGGTGGCTGCTTAGCACTCAGCAATCTTGGCCACTGGGCGGGGTGAAGAGACTGTCACTGACGCCACCATGCCTAGAGCAAGAAGGGATCTTCCAAGGTTAGTCACCCCATTTACAGAGAGTGGGGGTCGACCTCTCGGTTTGTCCCGTTCCCTTGGCAAAGTGCAGAAGTCCCCACACTAGGAGAAAGGAATCTGCTGTTTGCAGCTCTGAATAAAACTGGAGCTTGTCAAGGTCAGCGCTCCCTGGGCTCTTCAGCAGTGCTGGACGGAAGGGTCTGGTCTAGTCAGCAAGGTTTCCCACAATCCCTCTGCCTGGCTTCTGGTGTGTGATTAGAAAAAGAAGCAAGCGTTTCCCAGGTGCCTGCTGTGTTCTGGACACAGTTTAATTCTCTCCTCAGTCTCATGAAGTAGGCATTACCATACATGGCTTAGTGATAAGGGGAAACTGAGTCTTTTGTCTAAAAGGACAAGTTAGATGGATCCTGGATTTGAACTTAGTTCCCCCTGTTATCAAACCCACTGTGTCTCTGCTTTGTGATGTCACCTCTCGGAGACACTCACTGATCTTCAAACTAAGCCAGTGTCTTAGCTGTCTTTGAACCAGGCTACAATGAGCTCACAGACTCACCCATGGGGCTGCAAGGCTTCCCCCTGACATCTGTCCCCTCTATGACTGCAGGCAACTTCCAGAAATCTGGAAGGCACTTCCTTCCTTCCAGGGAATCTCTAAATGACTCTCTTCCCATAAATGTACTTCTGAGGCCCTCCCCTGGACCCCCTCCCCATGCCTCTCTCTTCTTATGAAACATTCTTGCTTCCTTTAGCAGAGCAGGCCTTCCACTCACCCTGATACTTGAGGTGCAGGAAGCAGAGCTGGAGGGAGCATCCCTAGGGCTGAGCTGTGCAGGGCTGAGCTCAGATCCTCAGAGCTGATCAGGAAGGACTTGACACCCCCTGCTGGTGCCTACTGATGCCATTGACCCCTAAAGGAAAGGCTGTATCCTGCCCGCATCCCTTTCTAAGTGGCCCTGAGCAAATCCCTCTAGCCTTTTATTTGCTGAGTGGAAGTCCTCATCATACCTCCCCACCCAGGTCAGAAGGTGCAGGCTCAGATATGGAGTTCCATCCGAAGCACCCTCACAGTGCATGGCTGGTAAATAGTATTGAAATAGCTGATCTTGCTGTAGCCCTCACGTGCCACTGGCCTACTATGTGAGAGCCAGAGTGTGGCATCATAGCCTATGGTAAGGCACCTAGCACACAATGAGTGTTGGGTAAATGCTGGCAATCTTTAAATGTTAGATTCAAAGGTAGAACTACACCACCCCAACATTTGTCTAACAGTGTCTACGTGATGTGTCCACAACACAAAGTTGTGCTCAGGTGTTCACCTTCCCTAAGCTCTTGCACGTAACCTGAGTGTTTTATACGCCTCTGGCTTTGTCTCTGAACCATGGAGAGCTCCCTGCTACCCGATGTCATGCCTCAGAGAGCAGCATTACTTAATAGGCTGAAGAGCCCTAATGACAGGGTATTGAAACTTGCCCTGTGCCAGGCATGTGCTGGTCACTTGGGGAAGATGATGGCCTGAACCTATTTCCTCAAAGCTGCTCAAATCCCAGTATGGTGATAGTGTGGTGGGGAACAGACATGTTCACAGGCAAACCACTTCCTCCCCAGAAGCAATAACTGCCAAGGACAATATCCAGGGGCCTAGTTCAGGATAAAGAGGTCTCCTGGAAAGGGAAAGGCTTGTGGCAAATGAAGCTCTTTTTGGAAGGTAATCCCAGAAAGTTAAGTGTTCTAAAAAAAAATGCAGATGACAGGCAATAGGGGCCCTTGTTTGTCAGATGCATAGAGAGATGGAAAGATAGCTCAGTCTATGAAGATGGTGCCTTCCCACATAAAGATCCAAGTTCAGTGCCAGCATCCAAACCTTTAAAGCCAGGCATGGTAGCACATGCTTATACCTCTAGTGCTGGAGAAGCACTCAGGAGGCTCACTGGAGCTCAGTGGGCCAATGACATATCCTGTCTCAGAATTCAATAAAAGAAAGCCTGAAGGACACCTGAACATATGCACACTTGTAGACACACACACACACACATCCACACATGCACACACATACACACACACACACATACACACATGCACACACACAATTTTTTTAATGGCAAATGACATTGTAATCCATCTGGATTACACATTCCCAAAACCTGAACAAGTTGTCCACTAGGGCTTCTGGGGCTATAAGGTGTCCACTTACACAGGAAAATCCTGGGAGACTGACCTGGGGTGGGGGAGGGTCCTGGAAACCACTGGAAGATCTGGAAACTGCCAAAGGAGAAGCAAGAGAGAAGGATGACAGATTGTACTGGTCCCATCTCCAGGTCAGCAGTTAAGGTGGGAGGTCCCACAGAAAAACCCAGAGGCAGGCTGAAAGGTCTTGCAGTCATAGGCAGGAGGCACCCTTATTTGTCAAATGCAGTGACGAGAACCCTCTGAACATGGTGGGGCACACTTTATGCTTTCATTTGGGGATTCACAAAAGATTCAAGTATCCGGGTCTCTTCAGGTACACATGATCAAGGGGAGGTTCCTGGACCCTGAGGAAGAGGTCCTCAGAGAATCACTGACTCCCATTCTGGGTCTCAGAAAAAAGAGGAACATCACTGGGTTTAATGGCCAGAGGAATAAGTCAGAGCCTATAAGTAGATGGGCAGCCTATGAGTCTCCACCCTGGAGCCCCTAGACGGTCACACCTCTATGCA
The DNA here is from genome assembly GCA_004025045.1 of Sigmodon hispidus. Classification (NCBI taxonomy): domain Eukaryota; kingdom Metazoa; phylum Chordata; class Mammalia; order Rodentia; family Cricetidae; genus Sigmodon; species Sigmodon hispidus. The sequence continues at coordinate 110,331 of PVIH01003316.1, read as the reverse complement.
ACACTGGTTTCCAGGGCTAAGAGCAGCACATTTAAGGGCACACTTGGGTCTTCATGGCTGGCCATGAATGCTCTGCCTTGCCACAGACAGATAGAGCCTGTGGATGAGACACAAGGACTGGGCCAGCTATATAGGGGCCCTGTGCTTCCTTGGGCCTGCTTGGCTAGCTGCCATGTCCTGCCTTGGCTGTTCCCACCATTTGCTTCCCTCTATTATGGTGGCTCCCAAGCCAGCTCCTGCCTCAGTTGCTCAGGCAAGGTTTCCCTACATTTTTCAGCCAGGCTGACCAGTCTAAGGACTAAATCCCTAGTCCTGAATGTGTAGGGTTCTCCCCAATCCTCCCTTCAACCTCTCAGCACACTTCACCTGCTGATGTCACTAAATCACAAGGTCACAGTAAGTTTCTTGTCACCATTTGGTGAAGACACTGAGTCTCAGTTGGGTGAAGAAGCCTTTCAGCCGAGCAGTGACCAACTGGCCATGCTGGGGTTGGAATCCAGGCTCTCAGCTCTACGCCCTTTCCATAACCATTATCATCCTGTAGGCTTTAACATAGTCACCAGGGATAGAGTCTAGCAAAGAATTAGAAGGCATCTCTCCCAGGGAAGGCTTTCAGGAAGAGATGTGGGATAGGGCGGCTACAGTGCATTGAGGCTGCAGGGATGTCAGCTGGCCGGCCCATACCAGGCCACTCCAGAATGGACTCCAGCTCTGATGGATACTGATTCTGAGAACTGAGTGACTTCTTTTGGCTTTTGCATCCCCATGTCCTCATGTAGAAAAAGATACTGTAAGGTTTAAATTAAAATGAGTTAGGGCCTCTCAAGACACTGTAACAATGCCTGGCCCAGAACAGATGCTCCAAGGCGGCTAGGGGCTGTCTTCATTCTCTGTCTCCTTCCCTACTCAGAGCTCTCTAGAAGCCAAATTCAGCAAATAAAACAAAGCCAGCAGCAGCAAGAGTAGAAAGTGTGGAGGGTCACCAGGGGACAATGGCCTGGGCATCAGAGAAGGCTGTTTCCCCTGAAAAAAGAACATCAGGAAGGAAACGTGGCCAGAACAAGGCCCTTTGGGGAGCATCAACCTAACTCTGTACCCCTTTTTTTACCACCATCACCACCACCACCACCACCACTCCCTCGGGCCTCTAGCCTCTCTGTGAATTCAAGCAGCAGCCCAACAGGGCTCAGGAACAGCCTGGCTCCGCAGGGCACCAAATTCAGCACCATCGACATGGACAATGATAACTGCATGTGCAAATGTGCTCAGATAATGTCTGGAGGTGGGTGTGTCCAGATGATGCATGGGGGTGGGTGTGTCCAGATGATGTCTGGGGGTGGGTGTGCTTAGATGACATGTGGAGGTGGAGGTGGGGGTGCCCAGACGGTGTCTGCAGGTGGGTGTGCCCAGTTGATGTCTGGGGGTGGGTGTTCCTGGTGAGGTTCCAGTCAAACCTCCCTCATCTAGGTCATTGGAGCCCCGTGGAGTTATACCTCCTATAGAAACACCCCTAGAGTTTCTTAGAGACCAGCTGGGAGACACCAAGAGTAGCTCCAGGAAAGCATGATGCCCATCAATCCCACTTTCTTGTCTGAGGATTCCCCTGGTCTCCAGGCCAGGTGGAAACAGCATGGAGGAGACAAGAAGCAGAAGAGGCAGGTCCATGCCACACCGCTATGGCGGGCAGTGCGCTGGCAGGGCCAAAAGCCGAAGGATGGAGATGAGATAGGGAAAACGCAGATATGAGAGACTCAAGTCATAGACAAGGACCAAAAGAGGCCAACAGTGACACAAAGTGGCAGAGTCAGAGAGGTGCAGATGACAGCAGACAGCCAAAGAGAAGGGCAGGAGATGTGCAGAGCCCCACGGAGACAGAGCCCCATGGGAAAGACAGTTCAACAAGAACAGAAACCACACCAGCAAGGCAACACAGAGGGACACCCACAAACACGGAGCCCTGTAGAGAACAACAGGAAGCTATGACAGAGCATGGTAGTAGGTCATCAAGGAAAGAGGGAGACAGGAGTCCCAGAGAGACAGCAGGAAGTCACAGAGGTCCTGAGCTATGACCAGAGCCTCTGCTGCCCTCCAAAGCTCTGCCTTCACCTCTGCCCATGCCCAGCCCACTACCTTCAACAAGTTGGTACCCCAAGATGGCAGCCCACTAGCCCTACCCTCCTAGAATCCAGGCTACCACATCCTACTTCCCCCAAACTCTGTCCTCCATCTTCCACCAGGGTGGTGGTTTGACGCTTGTGGCCTCTCCAACCTCAATGGCATCTACTATCCATCTCATCAACGCTTGCACAAGATCAATGGCGTCCGTTGGCAGTACTTCCGGGGCTCCAGCTACTCCCTGCATGGCACACGCATGATGCTGCGGCCAATGGGTGCCTGACACACAGCCCTACAGAGACTGATGCCATAGGAGGATTCTCAACCCAGATGGTTCTATGCAAGCTGGGCCCCTGCCCAGAAATCAGTGCCCGGGGCTCATCCTTGGCATTCTAGGACACCAGAGCCATCTTACCTTGCCTCCATATTACAAAGAGTCACCTGCCTCCCTGTGCCCCTCCATTGTGAAATGCTGGGTCACTGAGACACTGCCTCTGCACTCCCCATACTCTTCCTCCTGCAGGGAATCTCTGCCATGACCTGAGACAGACTGAACTTGACACCTCAGAAGGTAGCTGGGAGAAGCTTACAGAGCGGGGCTGCCCTCCTCTGTTGGAGGCTGAGAGTCTGTCTATTCCCCTTCTCCAATTCCAAGTTTCCCCAGCCTTGTGACGGCTGCAGGCTCTCTTTCCAAGGCTTGTTCCCACTTCTCTATCCACGACCCCAGTGCTAGCCATTATTCCCCAGTCCTCTGTGGCTCCTGGACTTTAATGGCTGACAGTCAGATCTGGTCTTGCAGAAGCTTCTAGAAATCTAAGAGGGATCTTTTTACTCCAGCATGCCCTAGAGCATGTTCCATAGGTAATGACCCAGGCTCCTCTCTAATCTACGATAAAATAAGAGAGAAACAAATAAAAAGATTAGGTTTTCTTAACTGCAGGACATGTCCAAGCTTTCACGTGTCCCCAGGCCTTGGGGCCACGGATGAAAGAGTTGGGGAAGCAGCTTTCTCCAAACGTACTTATTTGAAAATGAGGGCTGGGAAGATGGTTCCACTTATAAAAATTCTTGCCATGCAAATATGAGGTCCAAAGTTCAGATCCCTAGCACCAGGGTAGAAAGCTGGGTGTGGCCATAAGGGTCTTAACTCGCACTGGGGAGACAGAGTTCAGTGGCCCTCTGGAGCTTGCTGGCCAGTCAACCTCACTGAATCAATGAGAGAAAAAATAAGGTAGAGAAGTAGCTGAGAAAGACCTGAGTTGACCTCTGGGTTTCACATGTACATATATGACACAGAAACACACACACACACACACACACACACACACACACCACTATTTAAAAAAAATGAAGCCATTTTTGTCCCATCTCAAGGCCATGGATTTTCTTAGAAAAGCTGGTCCCCATCTGTCATAAGGAGGATCCCTAGGGACATGCCTCCTACCTCCAGCTCTACCCCACCTTTACTGGCTACAAGCAGCCTCTAAAATATAGCTAGAATGAACTTTGCATTAAAATAAATACATGCCATTGAAGAAGGTTCTAGAACAGAGACCCTGTCTGTGCTAGGACCTCATCTCCTCCAAGGATCCTTCTGCCCACATGAAGCTAGGCCTCTTTGGAACTCCTCAGCCACCCTGGCTCAGGCCTGCAATAGTCCTGACAGCAGTGCCATGGTATCCTCCCCGCCTCATCCAGCACAGTGCTGCCCCTCTGTCCCCTCTGCCTGAGGAGGTGAGGCCTCAGCAGATATAGGTCCCCATGACCCCCCACCCCATGACCTCTAAGAAGCTCTAACTGAAAAGAAAAGCCACAGCCACCTTTGCCTGCTGCATTACTGTGCCCCCTTCCATAGTTAGTCCCTGAAATGCTGTTATCATCCCCTGACACCCATCCCATCCAGGAATCACCTTTCTGAGGTCTCCTGGGCAAGCTAGGCCTGCAGAGATGGCTCCATCCTCCCCAATTCCAACAGTGCATGAGCATTTCTAGCAGGACCAGAAAGGACTCAGCAACAGGCTGCTGCATAGAAAGCTTGAATCGTCTTACTCAGCATTTACCCAGCAGAATTTTACTTAGCACCTACTGTATGAGACTGTAAAAAGTTGGGGGTTCATACTGGCTCTGAGATCAGTGTGAACCAGTGGCTCAGCTTCCCAGGATCTTATTATCCTGTCTGAGAAATGGGCCCTGTAATGCTCCCTTCCATCTGTGCTGTGCTATGGAGGAATGAAGCCACATGTACCAATGTCCTAGACTCCAGGCAGAATGCTAGTTCTTGAGCTGAAGGGCTGGTCTAATTAGTAAAGTATCCATGTGAGCACATCATGAGATTTGAGCGTAATCCCCAGAACCTATATGAGAAGATGGGCACAGTGACTGTTCCTGTAATCCCAGCACTGAGGAGGCAGAGACAGTGGGTCCCTGGGGCTCACTAGACAGTCAGTCTGGTCTAATGGGCAAGCTCCAGATCCAAATAAAAGACAAAGAGGATGGCTCCTAAGGAATGACATCTGAGGCTGACTCCTGGCCTACACACAGACACAGATACCAACACACACACACACACACACACACACACACACACACACACACAAATATGCTAGTTCCCCAAAAGGCCAAAGGAGAAGGGAAGGCCACCCCTTTCCAATGTGTGCTATTACTCCTGATCCTGACAGGCAGGGAGCGGTTACCTCTGTGTTATATTTCTAGGCTACTGTATGCTGAGAAATAGAGCAAGGCAAAGCTGTGGGTCCCAGGAGGCAGCCCGTCCATCAGTGAACTCCTGCTTCTAAATATCCATACTGCCCTCTCACTTTCTTCCTCTTTACCACAGAAACAGAATCCTGAAGATGGGTTAACTCACATACAGTTACAGCTAGCTCCAAACACTCAAGTGATGCCTCTACCTTTAACTGGTCACACCCCAGGCTGACAGCATTCTCATCAGGGTCTCTGATGTGATGCTTCCAGTGCCTCAGTTCATGTCCCAGCTCAGCATCTTGAGCCAGAGAATTACTGTGACCTAGAGGTCCTAACCAAGGATGATCCTCTCTGGCCAGCATGAGTCTGGGATTCTGAGTGGCCAAAGCCATGTTACACGATCGTATCTAACCAGGGTAGGGCACTTGGAATAAGACAAGACTTGTCTACAGGAAGCAGCAAATTAGGAGTTCCCCACTTCCTCCTCCCTGTCTCCCTACCGCTGTCGCCAGCCTTCCTGTCCCCAGGTCTTGCCTTGGGTGTCATTTGAGCTCCAGGTTGCCCCAGATAATCAAGGACCTAAGGTGTGCTGCCCAGAGATACCAGACATGGTTCTGAAGAGTCCGGATCCTCTCTGAGCATCAGTGTCCCATGAAGCTCCAGCCAACCTCTGACAGCCTGAGGAGACCTACTGTAGTAGTAGCAGGAGCCCTGCAGGCATGGGGGCTGGGGGAGTGGGGGAGTGCAGCATCTCCTGGGCCGCAGTTCTTGAGAAGGGGATCAAGGATATTTAAAATTCCTACCCCAAACCGTTGTCTCCTCTTCTTGCCTCAGCTCAGTGTCCCCCATTTCTGTGGTGAAGGAAGAGCGCTTTGTCCAGGCACACAACCACTCATGCAGCCCTTCTTTCTTGAGCTCTGTGGAGGCACCTACTATAAAAATGCTAAAGTGTTGTCCCTGCTTCCATTACAAAGGTTAAAGGAACTTTCTAGAAGTACCTCCAAGACCAGCCTATTCTCACTGGTGCCTGGTGAGTCCTGGTGGGTTGAGGTAGAGCCAGCCAGGGGGCACACACTGTTCCTGATAGCACTGTGTGTGGTCAGAAAAGGCTGTTTCTATACTGCAGTTCAGTGTTCATATCGGGGACCCAATGAAGAGCAATAGGGAAGATGGCCCTAAGGGGACTGAGATAGAAGATAGGCAGCCCTCGTGGAAAGTCAGGAATGGATCCTTCTGTGGTTTTCCTTCCCACCGTCTGTGTGAGCCTTTGCTTCTCTTTTAAAGATACTTTGGGAAGTAGGCACTGTTGCCTTGGCAACAGCAGCAGCAGCCTCTTTAGTGAAGCAGCTTTTCAGACACATGGACCTGGTGGATTCATCAGTGTTCACTCATTCATGAATGCATTCATCTGCACAGCTGCTATTGTTGGGAAGACCTACCTGAACAAAGGCTTGACTGGGTGATGAGGATGAATCAGTGTATGGACAAATATCTACAGTTCAGCTCACCTCACTGAACAGATCTGGGGGAAGACGGCAAAGGAGCAAATTAAAAGTCAAGATGAAGAGAATAAAGAATACATCACAAATGTAGACAATACACAGGACAGACCAGAGAGAATTAGAGAAGAAACAACTCAGAAACCTCTAAAGAGGAGACCTGGGGTGTGTGTGTGTGTGTGTGTGTGTGTGTGTGTGTGTGTGTGTGTGTGTGCTGGGAAGACCTTCCTTGACTGCTCTCCACATTGTGTTTTGAGACAGGGTCTCTCACTGGACCTGGGGCTCCCAGACTGACTAGTCAGTCAATTAGCACCAGGAATCTTTCTGTCTCTGCCTCATCAGTTCTGAGATTTCAGGCATGCACCACTATGTCCAGATTTTAACAAGCTGCTAGACAGATCAAAATTCATGTCCTTATACATGTGTATCAAGCAGCTTAATGACTGAGCCATCTGCCTGGCCCTAAAGAGATGATGATCTTCTCTTCCTCCTCCTCCTCCTTCTCCTTTTCTTCTAGATTTATTTATTTTAGCTGGTAATAATGCTTCATGCCTTTGATCCTAGTATTAAGGAGGCAGAGGCAGGCAGATCTTTGTGAGTTCAAGGCCAGTTTGGTCTACAAAGCAAAGGCCACAGAATGAGGGCCCCATCTCAAAAATAAACAAACAAAAACCTCACATTATTTTATGTGTGTGGGTATTTTGCTGCCTGCATGTATGTATGTATGTATGAGCACCATGTGTATGCCTAGCACCCAGGAAGGTCAGAAGAGGGTATCAGATCCCCTGGTGCTGGAGTTACAGATGCTTGTGAGCCCATCATATGGGTGCTGGTGGGAACTGGACCCAGGTCCTTCCCAAGAGCAAGAGTGTTCTTACCCACTGAGCCACCCCCAGCCCCTAAGGAGACAGTCTCTACATAAAGAATTAAGCAGTGCAGAGGACACAGGGAGAGAAGCCCACTAGAGAGAAAGGGCAATGCAAAGGCCCCGAGGTTGGCATGAGCTTAGTGAGTTTGTGTAACCACAGGAGGCCAGTGTGACTGGAGGCTAGGGAGCAAGCGAAGGAAGAATGTGGCCTTCCAACCATGATAGCAACATCCCACAATCACTACACACACACACACACACACACACACACACACACACACACACACACACCAACAACCGGCTCCTGCTGTTTCACTCCCTTGCTTGACTGTGGAACTGAAGAAGATCTGCCTAGACCTATAAGCAGCTGAAGAGGAAATCTTCCAGATGCCACTGCTGGGGTCAAAGATCCACTCTGTCCTGAGCCAGGGTATTAGAAAGAGAAAGAAAATGCATGGCTTGGCCTTAGGCTAAGGGGGAACAAAGATCAGCCAAGAGATACACACACACACACACACACACACACACACACACACACACACACACACAAGGGTAATGGCCTATAGCTGTGTTTCTCAATGTTAACTACACAAATACCATTTACCTGGACCCTAGTAGGCTCTATTGCCTTGTGTTCCAGGTGTGGACACCGAGACTCAAGGACATTAGGATATAGGCTAAGTTAATGGAGCCAGAAGAGCTCTTGCCCAGGGAACCGACACAAAGGTGTCATCTCCTAACTGGCAGGAAGGAAAGCAGGACATGTAGCAGCATACCTACCCTCTAGTACTACCCTCTCAGCCAGCCTCCTCCCTTAGCCTCCTAACAGGACCCTGCCTCCTTGTATTCCTCCTGACTAAAGCCCCCAGTGGCCCTCTAGAGTAGAAATTCTCTACTCTAAGGAGAAATTCTTATGCTTGGCCTATACCCAGGGCTCTTTGTGATCTCTCTGCAGCCCTGCCTCTACCCAGAGAGTCCTACTGTAGAGAAGGAAGGTTCCAGGTGACCATCGGCTACCCTAGGAGAATTTTCCATTTCCAGTTGACTTTCATGTCCTTGTGGCACCAGTTCAGAGCCCAAGGTACAGCTCTGCTGCAAGAGACACAGAGGACTATGCTCCCTTCCTTGACCCCTTCTAGGAGGAAGGTGGGGTCTTGTAAGGTCCCGGTGAACTAGTATGTCATCAGGCCCAGGAACAGAACCACACACTGCCCATTCTCTGTGCCAGCATGTTAGGGTATTTTCCATGTCAACACTGCACAGGAACCTGCCTTCAGGCATCCCCAAATGCCATAACCACTCAGTGATAGCCTAGTATAACTCCCTTTCACAGGTGGGGAAACTGAGGCACGGGGAAAGTAATGTCAAATGAGGCTGAAGCCTCATGCAAGGAGCCACAGGGGCACTGAAGACCCAAATCACCTGCTCCATAGCATGTCTCTGTCTCACTGCCCTGTGACCTAGTGAAAGGAAAACAGTTGAATGCTGAGCATTGGCTGGGCTCTGTCAACCAGCCCTAGAACATACCATGGGAAACAGAGGTCACTGCTGGGCCTTCTTGCCTCACAAGAGATGGGACCTTTGTTTGGGTTCCTGACTTCCTGACTGTCCTATCATGGTCTCAGGACACATGGGCACATGCCAGGCAAGTATTCTTCTGCTCCCAGCTCTGGCTGAGCAGCCAGAGTGTTGACTCTGGTCTGGGAGCAGGGGAGGGCTGTGGGATCCTCAGTGGCTCCTGGCTGGCCCAGGTCCTTCCTGGGTAGCTAATACCTGTGCCATTCCCATCCAGGGTCTGTGAGCCACTGGGCCTAGGCTCTGGGAATAGAGTGGATTGAGAGAGCAATGGGTTAGGGCCCATAAATACAATTTTTAGTGACCACTGTGCTGAGGGGGGCTTAGGTGCCGCTGTATTTCCCCCAATATCTGCTTCCTGCTCATTGTCACTACTGAGACTCAGAAATGGACACCAAAGGCTCTTGGGACCATTTCAAACACAGAAACCTGTTCTTTTCCTGCGGTTTGGGAATGCACTCCAGGGTTCATAGGAACACAGTTTGAGAATGAGCCCAACAGAAAGTCAAAAGATTACCTAACACCCCTCCATCTGTGTCCCTGGGTCTAAGGGCTGTGATAGGATCCAGAGTGCAGAAAATACATTGGCCTCTGAGAAGCAACAGGAAGAAAATAAGTTAATAGTGGTGAATCCGGGCAGTGGAAGGAGTGTTCATTGGCGGAAGCTCTGGGCCATGTCCGGGGTCCTGGGAACATCAGCCTCCTAAGCTCCATGGGGGCTGCAAGTGTGTTTAGCTTGTGAGACCCCATCAGGTCAGGCAGTGTGCTTACACTTTTCCCTAAGTGTGTCTCTAATGACAACAGGCATGTGAGGAAGGACCAGACGTGTTCACACTCACTAAAAATGAAAAGAAAGCCATTCTGGGAAAAATAGTTTTGTAGAGGAATTCAGAGGCAGTTATACGCTATGTATAGTGACATGGGCATCCCAGCTTCTAGGTCCCTCCCTGGTACCCATGGATACACTGTGCTTCTGGTAAGAAAGGATTGACTTCAGCCCAGATGGAAAGATGATACTGTTTGTCTGTGCATATCGAAGAACTTCTGTTTTAGCAACAGCAAGCGATCTGCATCCTGTCCCACTGCTGGGACCTGTGGTAAAGAAAGGCTATGAGTTCCAACACAGCAGCCTCCTCAGCCTCGGCAGCTAACCGCACACCACCCATGAGCTGCAGATGGCCACTTCTCCCTTCACATGCACATCACATTGTCCGATCAGACCTCACTTCAAAGTCAAGTTCAAATATAAGAATTTCAACAGGATGACAAGAGAGTCTTAAAACAAGAGACCAGCCCGTGCTACCTCGTACAACACCAGGGGTCATGGAGGCCAGCGCCTAGCAGAGCACATATGAGTGACTGAGAATATAGAGGGCAAACAAAGGGTGCACATGTGTCCACTACAGTGACTCCTCAGAGTCCATGTAAGGTGGGCAGAGGTCAACAGGTCAGCTCCTCCATGAAAAGAAGCCCAAACCTTTACTATTGCTTTGTCTCTGTGTGGCTCAAGTTCCCCTCAGGGACCAAGCTGCCGGCTCCAACCATCACACCATACACCTCGTGTACAAGGAAAAGGGAATGCCAAGGGTCCTGCTATTACCCAGCTCTGGTAAGCAGTTTTTCTATATTTTACTCAGGTGTCTCTCCCTGTAAGTTATCTGCAGAGGGACTAGAGAGATGGCTTGGTGTGTGAGAGCACTGGATGCTCTTCCAGAGGACTAGGGTTCCATTTCCAGGGTACACGAGGCAGTTCACAACTCTCAGTAACTCAGTTCCAGGGAATCCATGCCTTGTCTTCTTCTGGCCTCCACCAGGCACACATGTAATACACAGACATACCATCAGACAAAACACCCACAGACATAAAATAATAAAGAAATAAATTTATCTGCAGAACCTAATCACATGTCTGCTTAACATGGAGAAATGACTTTTACATGTGTACATTACCTGCAGTACTGTGTCTGTGTATGTCTGTGTGTGTGTCTATGTGTGTGTGTGTATCTGTAATTGTGTGTGTATTGGAAGATCTGGACATTCTTTGACAGTTTTCCCATCAAGGTGTGATTCACCACCTTGTCAACCCCCCCCCACTGGAGTCTTGTGATTGCTCAGACAGTAGGGCAGGTGTACAGTGACCTTGAACAGCAGAATGTAAAAGACCACAAAGCTTGTACATGATTGGTCCAGAGTAAGAATCTGCTGCTCAGGACCTGGGCTCAGGAGCCTGTGCACTTTCTTCAATGTTTATATGTGGTATTCAAATTTTTATACTTTCTCTTTAATCCACACCCTAGTCCACTCTTCACACCCCAGTCCAACTGTTCACACCCCAGTCCACCCTTCACACCCCTGTCTACTCTTCACACCCCAGCCCACCATTCATACCCCAGTCCACCCTTCACAACCCTGTCTACCTTTCACATTCCAGTTTACTCTTCACACCCCAGTCCACTCTACAAAGATGTAAAGGTCCACTCAAATTGGTGCTGATGTCAGCTGAGAAAGAGGGAAGCAGATCAACTTCCAGGAGCTGAACCCAGAAAGGGACTGCCAGACTCAAATGTCTCTTCAGGACAGTCTGAGGCTCACAGTTGACAGGTCTGACCTGTGTGAGACATAAGGACTTCACAGGACACCACCAAAAGAGATACCCTTTTGTGACTAATGAACTAGGCAAAAATAAATCCTCTCCATCACTGTGGCTGTAAAAAAACCCAGCATGACTACATCTAGGCCATAAACCTCACTCAGTTTCTCTAGATTGTGCCCAAGAGGAGGGACCTTTTCCATGTGGGTTATCTCTGGTCTAGATCCTGTCCTGTCAGCCTCTACTACAGAGATTTACTAAGGCACCACATCACCCCAGCATCTCAATGGTATCCAATTCAGAGCAAAGCCTATCTCTAAATTCTCTTTGCCATCACCTATCCTGCCCAGATCCCATGACAAGCCTTCACTAAGACTGTCCAACTGACATTGACGGGTGCCCAGCCAGCAGCCCTTTGCAGCTGCTGTGATGATGCTCCCCAGGGTTTTAGGCTAGAGATTCCCAGACTAAAAATAAATTAGAATAATTAATATATACTAAGAAATATATAGTGAATACACACAAAAGTAAAATGAGGTGTCAGATCCCTCAGCCTAGAACTCTTAGCAAACTGAAACAGTTATCAATATTGCAAATTTCGAAGTATGTCCTTTTTTCTTTGAAAATCGCATATGTGGGGGCTGGAGAGATGGCTCAGCGGTTAAGAGCACCGTCTGCTCTTCCAGAGGACCCGGGTTCGATTCCCAGCACCCACATGGCAGCTAACAACTGTCTGTCGTTCCAGTTCCAGGCAAACACCAAGGCAAATAAATAAATAAATAAATAAAGTTAAAAAAAAAAAAGAAAATTGCATATGTGTATTCAGTGTGTTGTGATTGTATCAACTTTCCACACCCTCCCTCCAACTTTCCCCGCCCCCAACATGTCTCCTTCTCAGCTTCTATCAGTGTTTGCATAATTATTAATATCGATAATGATTATCATTACTTATGACACCTCTGCATTCATTCATACTTTCCTTGCTTTGGGAATTCGATTCTCACAACTCGACCTCCCCGGAGAAATGTGAGCCCCTCCACTTACCATTAGGCTAGATGGCCTGTAATGGAGCATTTACAACCAAGATGGTGGTGCTCGCCTGGAATCCCAGCACTAGAGCAGCTGAGGCAGGAAGAACCAAGGTGAGGCTAATCAGAGCTACACAATGAGACCCTGTCTCAAAAACAAAAAGAAAATTCAATTAGCTCTCACTTAGCAGTTATGCTTTTGCTTTATTACAAAAAACAAAAACTGCCTCACCAAGACTTAAATGGCTTATGATGTTAGAAGAGGGAGGAGGAGAAGGAGGAGGAGGAGGAGGAGGAGGTGGCAGCAGCATGGTGCTCCAGTGTTGGGGGGGGGGGGGCTCAAGGTCTGACCTCTGGATTTGCCTGCTTCTGTTGGCTGTGTGGACAGGCTCTGAGGGGCCAGCAGGTTCCCACTGACCATGAGTCTGCCGGCAGCTGCGGTCAGCAGGCCAGATCAAAGAGCTGCTGTACAACCTTATCCTCCAGCAGCCTGGCTGAGTTTAATGCTATTGCCTGTGTCTAGCTTTGGCCTTCCATGTTAGTAAGGGCAAGATAATGTGAAGGTCAGAGGGAAGGGATAAAGAAGGGCCAGGTTCTGAGGGGCCTCTGCAGAGTCATGGTTCAGCCGGTAGGTGAGAGAATGAAAGAACTGTCATACTTCTGCTGGGAGATGTCCAGCTCAGGGCATTCCTCTCCCATGTCAAACAGTCTGCAGAACCAGCTGAAGTCCCTACGGATCAGACAGCATCACTTGCACAATCCTAGATTGTGGGCTCCAACTTCCCAGATAAATATGAGTCATGTCTGCATTAAACCAATTATGAGATATCAAGAAGAGATAAACTCCCATAAAGAAGCAATCTGCATGTGCATGTGGGACTCGCCAGACCAGCCAGATGGAACCCTACTCCCCAAACATGGGCTGCACTTAGGACAGAAGAGGACAGAAACAGAGTGGCATTGTGACAGACAACCTGCCATAGGACCAGTAAGTGCTTCTAAAGAGCACACCCAAAGGCAGCAGGAGGGGAGGGTGCAGCCAGCTCTCCTGGCCTTCTCCAGTCACAGAGCCCACACACAAGGAAGTCATCTGAAAATTCACAAAGTACCTGCTACACCCCAAAGGAGTCAAAGGAGGCACCACAGCCTTATAGAAAGCAGGTCCAAGACAAACCCTTGGCCCAGGGTCTTAGAGAAAAAAGCCTGAGGAAATAAGATGTGGTGTAAATTTATCAGCTAAAGATAATGTGGCAATATTGGTTAATTGTGATACGTGCAGTATAATGTTACTGATGCATGCAGTATACGAGTTCTTAAGGGCGGAGCCTGGACCCTAACGAGCCAGGTTTGGACCCCTATTCTTAATAGGCCAGTTAAAGAGACAAGCCATAGTGAAAAGCGGAGAAAGGAGATGTATTCAATTCACATTTCGAAGAGGAACAAAAACATCAGTGACCACTAAAGTCCCCTCCCACAAGCCCTTCCTGGGGTCCCAACACAAGGTTTATGTTCAAATGGAAGGGCAGAGGTATGCATAACTGAGCAGTGAAATGGAGATGATTCCTCCTCCACCAGTACCACCTTCAACCTTGACCTTTGCCCAGCATGAGACTCCTAGGGAGATCCCAATTTCTCAAGGACCAGAATTTCAATAGTGTAGTAGCCCAAAGGAGGGGCCCAAGTGCTTCTCCTTAGAATAGCTTCACCCCTGCTGAAGCCCTTACATATTAATATGCTAACGGTGGGGGAATCACTGTGGACCGTGAAGAAACTGTGCCTCCTGCTTTGAAATCACTCCTTTGGGGGGCTGGAGAGATGGCTCAGCGGTTAAGAGCACCCTCTGCTCTTCCAGAGGACCTGAGTTCAATTCCCAGCATCCACATGGCAGCTAACAACTGTCTGTAACTCCAGTTCAAAGACATCTGACACCCTCATACAGACATGCAGGAAAAAAGCCAGTGATGGGACTGGAGAGATGGCTCAGTGGTTAAGAGCACCGTCTGCTCTTCCAGAGGACCCCGGTTCGATTCCCAGCACCCACATGGCAGCTAACAACTGTCTGTAGTTCCAGTTCCAGGCAAACACCAAGGCTAATAAATAAATAAAGTTTAAAAAAAAAAAAAGAAATCACTCCTTTGTTGTTGCCTGTCTGGTTTCTATTTTTGAGACAGGCTCTCTCTAAATAGTCTTGGTTGTCCTAAAACTTACTCTGTAGACCAGATCGGCCTCAAACTCACATAAATTCACCTGCCGCTGCCTCCTGAGCACTGGGATTAAAGGTGTGTGCCACTATGCCCAGCTTTTGGAATAATTCTTAAATGCAAAATTATCTAAAAGTGTATGGGTGTTCTACCCACATGTGTGTATGTGTACCACATGTGTGTCTGGTGTCCACAGAGGCCAGAAGGCACCATCAGATCCCCTGGAACTGGAATTAAAATGGTTGTTAGCTGCCATGCAGGTGCTGGGAACCAGCTCATCTTCTGGAGGAGAATCCAGGGCTCTGAATCATCTCTCTAATCCATCACTGGGTAATAGTACTGTTTTCAGATTTACTTTGTGTGTATGATTTCTTGCTCATATTTACCTAAGTGCAGCAATGCATGGCTGGTGTCTTGGAGGTCAGAAGTGGAGTTATAAATGTTTTGTGAGCCACCCCACCACATGAACCCATGACCTCTGCAATAGCAACAAGTGCTCTTAACCACTGAGCCATCCAGTCTCCAGCTGTTCATTTTTTAAAAAAGAAGTATAGAAAGAGTCTGAGCAGAGCTGATCCGGTCTCCATGTATCATCAACAACTCAGTTCCTTTCTAACCTCAGGTTGCTTCAGCCTGACTTATGTAGGACCTCTTAATCCAAGATGGCAACTGGGCTCTAGCCATAATTCCTGAGCCCTATGCAAGAAGGGAAAGAGAGACAAAGAGGCTGGCTTCCCCACGGTGCGAGCCTCTCTAGGGATATTTCAGAGAAGTCTCACCTAATGGTTTGCATTTTTCTGGCAGTCAGTAGCTTCAAGAGTGGCCAACACTATGGTCCACTGAGACAAGAAAAGAAAGATTTGTGAATACAAAGAAGCAGAGGGCAGAAAAAGGTCAGAGGCAAGAACAGAGATGATGCTGTAATGGTTGAGGCTTTTTCCAACTTGACACACTCAGGTCATCTAGGAAGAGAAACCTCAACTGAGAAAATATCCCTGTCCCATTGGCCTATGGGAAAATCTGTGGAGCACTTTCCTGGTTAATGGTAGATGTGGGGGAGCCCAGCCCTCTGTTAGTGGTACCACCTCTAGACGAGTGGTGCTGAGTTGTATGAGAGCTGACTGCCAGGGGGAGCAAGCTGGTAAGTGGCACTCCATGGCTTCTATTTCGGTGCCTGCCTCCAGGTTCCTGCCCTGACTTCTCTCGATGGACTATGATTGAGAGACTGTGACTGGGATGTGTAAGGCAAACAAAGCTTTTCTCCCCAGTTTGTTCTTGGCCGTCATGTTTTACCATAGCAACAGAAACCAAACCAGGGCAAACACACTGAGGCTCAATGAGTGACTTTCTCGTAGCCCGAGATCTAGATCACATCTAAAGCCAGAGCCCTGACCCCTGGGAGCTAGGGAAAGGGCTCAGCGGGTGACGTGTTTGCCATACATACCTAAAGACCTGAGTTTGGATTTCCAGCATCCACATAAACAGCAGGGCGTGCTGCACATCTATAACTTCAGGACTCAGGACTGGGGGACAGAGACACAAGTGGGTCTCAGGGGCTCTAAACAGTGAGCCCCAAGTTCACAGGGAAACCTGCCTCAAAAAAATATGGTGGGTGCCAGGCATGGTGGTGCACCCTTTTGTTCCCAGCGCTCAGGAGGCAGAGGAAGGCGAATGTCTGAGTTCCAGGTCAGCCTGGTCTACAGAAAGAGTTCCAGAACAGCCAGAGCTACCCAGAGAAACCTTCCACATATGCACCATCTCACACACACACACACACACACACACACACACACACACACTACATTAATTAATTACAAAATAAAGAGCAACTGAGAAAGACATTCAACACCAACTTCTGGCTTCCACATGCACACATACATAGACCACACACAGGTCCTAACTCCCAAGCACATGGCCCTGATCATTAGACCATGCTGCCTTATCTTCAGTGTGACAGGGTTAGCCAATGACATGGTAATTGCTGGACCTGAGCTGCCACCCACTGCGTAAATGTGGGACAGTCAACAAGATACCATTCCATCCCAGGTCATCACCCACTTCCATTCCCCTGTGCTGATGACTCTGTCCTCCTACCACGTGAATTTACTTCACCCACAGAGAAATTCCTTCCAGCCTCCTGCCTCTGCACCACACAGCTTCTGCTCAGTAGGAATTCATCTATGCATAGCAAAGCCACCTCCAACCTTTTCTTCCTACCCTAGAGCCAGTGACCTGTGACGAAACCCACTGGGCATGATCATAGTCCCTGGTTTTGGATCTTGACTGTTGACCTTGACGATAGTACCTTAACCTCTCTGGGCCTTGACTTCCCAATATGGAGAGTGAAAATGTTAGCAGGCTTAGAGGGTTGTAAGGCTTCACTGAAAACAGAGAAGAGGCCCAAAGCACAGTGCCTAGCCCATAGTTTGCACACACACACACACACATACAGACACAGACACACATACACAGACACACACGCTCGCACACACAGATACATGCCTGTATGCACACACATAGACACACATGCACATACACATAGATACACACGCATACACACACACACTGACACATGCCTGCATGCACACACATAGACACACATGCACATACACACAGACATACACATAGACACAGAGACACACACACACACACACATTCATGCACACACACACACACATTCATGCACGCACGCACACACGCATGGGCAGGAGAACCCAAAGTCCAAAAGCAAGGTCAGACAGGATCCACCCATCTTACACTGATGGTGTGTGATATGGTGTCTGTGAGTTACTGTTTCACTGTATCTGTTCACTGAGCTCCCCATTCTACCCTGACTGCTCCTTTCCATACAGGTTTTTTTCCCCCTAAACCACCCAGCAGTCTAGTATGTTCTGGGGAATCAGATTCCAAGGTCAGTGCTGTTTCCAGAGATGTGTGTGACTGCTTACACAGACCAGAGGCCACCAAGGTAACCCACTTAGCCCCCAACAATGCTGCTTCTCTGGTTACCTCGCCAAAAGGAGTTGATTGACACCTGAGTGACTAACCCAGGAACATGGTTGTAGTTATTCTGATTTCCCAGAATTGATCTGGGTGAACCCTGCAGGTCCATCATGCTACTCTCCTGACAAGAGAAGGATAGAACTCCTTTGGAGACTAGCCAGAAAGCCTATGGCTTTCCTATGTAGGGCACCAGAATGACATGGCTCCACCCACCTTTGCCTTCCTGCCCTCACTCAAGACTCAAGTGCCCAAGAGAGAATTGCCATCGGTGAACTTAGTGAGGCAGTTGGGTTAGCAGGGGCTTTGAAGTGACATCCCCCCTCCATACCGCCCACTATATGGTCAGCGTATGTAAAGATGATAGCCAGTGTTCTCAGTGGAAACAGATAACTCCAGGAGTTAGGGACAGTCTGTTTCTTCCCCTCTCCTGTCCATGTGCTCTGACTCCAAGTGCTATGGCCCTAGGCTAGCTGTACCAACAGCCGGAGGGCTGGAAGAAAACAAACTAGCTTAGTTTTCCCAGAAATACATGTGGCATTTGTTTCCATGGAAACAAAACCTCTCTCAACCTGGGAGGCTTTGCTTACTGTTCCTTCTGGTGGTGTGATAATGATGACGTAGCAAGCTGACATTTTCAGGCATTGTATCATCTGACCAGCATCTCTCTTATCATGGTAAATATCAATAGTCTCATGCTACAGCTAAGAAAATTGGGGCTCAGGGAACATGAGTGGCTTCCCCAAGGCCACACAGCAAGCAAGAGGCAAAACCAGAATTATAGTCTTCAGATGGCCAACGGTTGGAGGGGTGAGTCCTGCCACAAATATTTAAATCCTTTAGCACATGTAGAAACTGAGGCTTATGGTGAGAAAGTCTGGGGCACAAATCTATGGAAGCCTCCATAAGTTTCATTATTTTAGATCCACAGGCAGGTATTTTCACTTGCGGCCTTGGGGCCTATTTGAATGGGTACTTTACTGAGTACAGGATAAATTAAGGACATAGGAAGGGAGGCAGGGCTGTGTGCAGAGAAGTCACGGTGGTAAGCTGGGAGCCTGTGAAAAGTGGACCTCTCCATCCTTTTTACACAGGCTGCATCATCCCTCTGGTATTTAGACCACGCCATTCCTGGGAATTCGTCATACCCACAACCAGGCTTGGCAGGCACCCAGCCGAGAACCTGGTACCTATTGGCTGGATTTTCCCGTGGGTGTGAAAACCAAAATATTACCCTAGAGGTGGAGCAGCGTAGCCAAGCTGGGCCAAACCCATAAGGCAGCCCAGGTGTCCAGATGGACCTGTCTGTGTTGGGCTTCTTGGTACTTTCTTTGAAATCTATTTACTTTTTCTATATAGATAACAAACTGATAGATGATCCCAACTTCCAAAGGCACAAAAGGAAGAAGTCTTTCTCCCACCAATGACCCCAGCCAGCCAGTGAATTCCATCTCCAGGGATTGGGAGACAGCATTTATTGGAGTCCCCCCACCCCGTGCCTTTGCAGCCATGTTCCTGTCCCCACAAACATTACTGACACTCAACATTCTTCTGTGCTTGCAAATCAAATATGCATAGAGTAATTTAGAGTGCTACATAGGGTTTCATGTTAGGGATTGGCCTGAATTTGGCAGTTTCTCAGAGACAGCCATTTTCCATTGCCAGCATGGCACTGGAGTGAGAGAAAATCCCACAGTTGCTGGCAGAGTCTATTTGCCCACACTGAAACTGGGAGGGGATACATATACATGCTCTAAAACCTCACTTCTCAGGAGACTGTGGGCATGGTGGGGTGGAGATAGTGGGTTGGGGTAGGCCTCTTCATTTAGTGCCATCATATACCCACATTTGTGGAGGGATCCACAGATACCAGTTAGAGTGACCAACTGAGGCAGGGTGGATGTGAGCTTTTGCTCTACCTGTGACCTCAAGCACGTGACTTCCCCTTCTGAGACCATAATGGAGCCAGATCTATTTCATGCTGAACCTGCACCCCACCCTGCTCTGGGGGTGTCTGTGGTTACAGAGGAATTCATGACTGAGTGGGTATAATAGTTTTCTTTCCTAACAACAAACGAAAGTCGAAAACCCCTGTGTAGCACTTAGGACAGCCATCCTGACAGTGTCAG
Organism: Sigmodon hispidus; assembly: GCA_004025045.1. Classification (NCBI taxonomy): domain Eukaryota; kingdom Metazoa; phylum Chordata; class Mammalia; order Rodentia; family Cricetidae; genus Sigmodon; species Sigmodon hispidus. Next base: position 90,623 of record PVIH01003316.1, on the reverse strand, counting down.
GTGACATTTCTCCTTTACAGGACCTGACAGCAGAGGTGGCCTGTGCACCCTCTGTGGAGGTATCAAAATGGGATTTAAATCCAGACTCCTTATATGGCTCCATATGCTCTTGGCTACTAACCTCACCAATCCCAGCTGACCACAGAGAAAGGGGCATTATTTGAAAGCAAGACACACACGTGTGCACACATACCCACCCACTGGCGAGGAAGAAGGCCTCCAGTGGTAGTAATGCTCTATCCCAGAATGCCACCTCAGTGAAGCAGCCTTCCTATGTAATCCTATATCTCCACTAGCCAAGCAGTATAGGAGTGAAGTCAGACCCCAGGCAAGATCTAGCCTTTCAAACTGCAGGATTAAGGGATTATCCCCCTCTACCCCATCCCTATTCCCCCCACCCCCCACACCCTGTGGACACAGAGGGAAGAAGGTCAGGTGAGCCTCAGAACACAGGCCCAGCTGTTAAGTGACTTGGCTCCAGCAGGCTCCTGCCCAACACCAGGCAGGAGGCTCCAGACAGAGGAGCCCCCACCCCCAAGCTGGACACCATAGGAGGTAGGGGCCTCACCGGGGGCCATGCCATGCTATTTTCAAATCCCAGAGGCCAGGCCGAAGGCCAGCTCTGTCCTCCCACAGACTCTGCTTCTCAGAGCTGGGGCTAAGCATCCTGGTCCAGAACTGATTGTGTCTCGTGACACAAATGGGGAAAGAAGAAAAAAGGGGAAGACCCAGCTAGAACCTGAACTGTCCCTCACTGTGCCTTCATCCAGCACCTGCCTGCCCCAGAGGGGGACATGGGAGCAGAGCCAAGTCCCCGCCTCCCGGAGCGCCTGTCCTAGTGACACACACCAAAGTCACAGCATGTGGCCTGTGCAAAACTAAAGCAGGAGAGGGGCACAGAGGCCACTGCTGATGGTTCAGCTGTGAGCTCCAGCGTGGACAGGGCAAGAGTTCGATGAGAAGCAAGCCCTGAAAAACAGAGAAAATGAGTCATGCGGGTCTCCATCACTGGTAAGGAAGCATGGGCAAAGGCCCTAGGCAGAAATGTCTGGTGCACTCCTAGGAGAATAGAATGGGTAGCAGGGGATGTGGAGAAACAGGGTCAGGGTCATGACAGCCTTGTCAAGCACAGTGTGAACATGACCGTGTAGTTCAAGGCTGTCTGGCATGATGGGCGCTCACATTATTCAAAGGTTCCCACAACTCCTTATAACCTGGACTGGTGTTCCAGGTCCAAATCCACCTTTTCTCTATACTTGAACCGCAGGACCCTTGCACATGGTGTCTGGAATCCTTTTCTGTTTCTACTCTTCATCCTGGTGAACTCCTATCTTAGTCTCATATTTTAGCTCAGACATCTCAGGCTTCCCAATTCCAGCTCTATGAACAGGCAGTCAGTCCATCCTTCTAGCATAGAAACAAATCCTCAGTATACCATCTGACCTGCCTCTTCTCAGGGCTCCTCTGAACCCATACTCACCTCCTCCTGCTCACTAGCCATTACAACCTTTTCTTTATGCCATATCCCTCTGAGGCCCCCAAAGGACAGGGAGATAGATCATTACCATATCTACACATGGCAACACCCAAAACAGCCCCAAATCCTGTGGCCAAAAAATGTTTGCAGAGTGACTAAATGATCCCTGTTCTACATACAAATGAATCTGGGTTCCAGGAGGACCTGGGATTCTAGGTAGATGGAGAGGTTCAGGGCAGGGGCCATTGCATCAGTTTTTTTACCCATCTTAGAAATGCATTGGCCTGGGGCTGGAGAGATGGCTCAGAGGTTAAGAGCACTGACTGTTCTTCCAGAGGTCCTGAGATCAATTCCCAGCAACCACATGGTGGCTCATAACCATCTATGATGACATCTGGTACCCTCTTCTGTCTACTGTATACATAATTTTAAAAAAGAAAAAAAGAAAGAAATGCATTGGCCAAGACTTGCACCCATCTAGCTCACATCTTGGTCCCCAGCTCAGCTCTTAGCACTTGAGGGCTCTCTTGAATGCTTTTCTTACAATTATTCTACAGACCCTATTTTTAAAAGCGGCTCCAATTTAAAGGACATGAGGAGGGCTTGTTCAAAAGCATCTAAAGAGTTCCCGAAGGGAAACACAAACCAATAAATAACCTGCTGTCTATCATACAACTGTGGGGAAACTGAGGGAATTGTGGCCAGGTTTGGAGGCACCAGGCAAACAAGAAAAGCGAAGCAGCAGCAACTCATGGAGAAACAATGAAGGGAATGCTAAGGAGATATGTGATGTGAGATGGTATGTGTAGATCTGTGACCTAAGCAGTGCATGATCACCTAATGAAAAACTTGTGGTACACAAAGTTAGAGAAGTGGACAAAAGCTGACTTCCTTGATATTAATCAAAAGGAAGTTTGAACACCTGCCAGGCTCATGCATCACGCCAAGCACATGAGCGCAGGCCCTCCCAACAACTCAATCACCTGAAAGGTCATGACTGCTTATGAATGAGAAAACTGACAGCATGGCCAGTGAGGGGCAGGGCTGAGCCGGGCCACACCAGCAGATTGTTGCATTCTCTATAAAGACATCAGATACAAAGACAATTGATATTCTCTATAAAGACATCAGATACAAAGACAATTGATATTCTCCAGGGGCTGGAGAGATGGCTCAGTGATTAAGAGCACTGACTGTTCTTCCAGAGGACCTGGGGTTCAATTCCCAGCACCCACATGGCAGCTCACAACTGTCTGTAGTTCCAGTTCCAGGCAAACACCAAGGCAAATAAAGTTAAAAAAAGGAAAACAAAACAAAACAAAACAAAAAAAGCAAGTAGCAAGGGGGGAAAAGCTTAGAAATACAGAAGTGGGGGGGGGAGTCACTGAAAGAGCTGCGTGTGGGTGCTTTGAAGGGTCAGGCTGGGAGAGGAAGGATGCTTTCATTGTGGCTATACATGTACAGGCAGAGAGGAGTCTGCAGTGGGGGTGGGCCTTGGGAGGGGAGGGAAATAGGTAACTTCATAGTGATGATGTTGGGGCTTGAGGCACAGTACATACTTGGCTAAACTCAGAAAGTGATGTTTCAGCTATTTTAAAATAAAATACATAAGGGCTGAGGAGATGGTTCAGTGAGTGAGGTGTTAGCTGCACACACATCCTCAGCACTGCAGGGACACACACAGGTGGTCAAAGTCATATGCTGGCTGTGACAGTGAGTATCTGCAGCCCCAGGAATGCAGAAATGCACGAGTAAATCCCCAGGGCTTGCTGGCTAGCCAGTATACCTGAACATGGAGAATTCCAGGACAATGAAAAACTCTGTCTCAAAAAAAAATAAAATGAAGAACAGAGGCAGCAACAGATGTGAACCTCTGGCCTCCATGTGTACATGCACAGGCAAGTACACCTGTACAAACTCATGCACACACACATACAATAATATACTCTGGAAGTGTGTTGATATTCATACTTTACTTTGAAAAGCTTTTAAGAAGTATTGATTTAATGGTTAGATGGAAAAACAGATGTATTCCAGGAACACACACACCACATACAATAATATACTCTGGAAGGAAGTGTGTTGATATTTACACTTTACTTTGAAAAGCTTTTAAGAAGTATTGATCTAATGGTTAGATGGAAAAATGGATGCACTCCAGAAAAACAACTGCAGTGAGACATTCAACTGCATCTGGAGGTGGGTAAGTGTCCACTCTCCAATTTCTTTATATTTCAAAGTTTTCTAGTATCAAGCTGGGGAAAATGGTCACTGAGTATGCTACTATATAATATTGTTTAAAAAAAAAAAAAAAAAAAAAACCTAGCTGGGGTTGAGAGAGGGCTCCACAGTGTAGAGTACATGATGCTCTCGAAGAGGCCCTAGGTTTAATTCCTAGTGCCCGCATGATGATGCATAACCATCTATAATTCCATTTTGAAAGGGTTTGTACCCTCTTCTGACCTCCACAGACACTCATGTAGTACACATACATCCATGTGAGTAAAACATTCATATATACAAAATAAAATAAATCTAAAAAAGACAAAACTAAAAAAATAAAACAAAGTATCAAGCTAGCAGGTGTGCTCTGCCCATGCCTGGATAGACGGCAAACCTGTGTATAAGGTGATAGCTGTCACTATGCCCTAACCTATGTCCCCACTGCACTCTGGGAACCCAATACTCAGAAGCCATTTGCTTAACTCCTTGCTTCTCCATGTGCCCCTGCACCAAAGATGCCAGGACAGATGCGGAGGCCTGCCCTGAATCTCTTGAAGTGCCTTGCTGGCAGAAATAATCATTTCACCAGAGATCATCCCTATAGCCAGCCACATTCCATTCACTGCCAAAGGGTAAACTGAGGCTGGTCTATGGGGGATTTTCCCAGGGGTCTTTTACATTTCCAGCACTGGAATGGATCACCAAATTGCATTCTCCCAAGCTGGCATGTATATGGTCAGCTAATGGGGAGGAACAGAAAAAAGGTCTCGTCTCTGCCTAATTAGGCACTTGGCAGCTGGGGCCAGGCTGGCTGGGAGCCCCAGCAGCCAGGGCAGCAGCTGAGGGGCCTCTGTAGGGCTGAACAACAGCAGCACTTGGGCTTGGACTCCTATTTCTCACAGTACAATGGAGGGGGAACAATGGAGGGGCTGGTGCCCGGGACCCTAAAGCTGCCAGGAAGAGGGGATCCTCACAGCCTCCTGCTTCCACAGATTCTTAGAAGACTGGGCATTGTCCCAAGATCAGGCAGCACCTGTGGGAGAAACCAAGACTGCTCCAGCCCCATTACCACTTCCAGTAATGCCCTCCAGAGCTGAGGTTCCTGGGCATGTCTGCTTTAGATGTCACCAGATCACCTGTTCTCCCCACACACTGGGATGGCAACCATGTCTGATGCAGGTACCCAGGAAATGCTTAGCCATAAACTGCTGAGGAAGAAGGCTTGGGTAAGTGCCAAGAGAGAAGGGCCAGGGTGATGCTGGCCATGGAGTGGCCCATGTTGTCTTACAGTCCTGACCTGAGATGGCCCACAAGTCACCACTACTCCGTGTTCCACTTTCTGCCAAGACCACACACCTGCCTCTCCAAACATCACCTTGAGTATCCAATGAGAAGTGTAGCCAGCACTTAGCCCTCCATAATTTATGTATTTATATATGTATGTGAATATATGTGTGTATATATATGTTAAACAGGGTTTCTTTGTGTAGCCTTGGTTGTCTGGAACTAGCTCTGTAGATCAGACTGGTCTCAAACTCACAGACATCCACCTGCCTGTGCATCCAGAGTGCTCAGATTAAAGGTATGCACCACCACCACCTGGCCAGAATCCTAATTTCTTCACCTATCCTCCTGGGTGGCTAGGGCACTGAGGATCCCAGCAGAGAGATACACTGACTCAAGGCCAGCAGGGTACCCAGAGGAGCATCTTGAGAGGCATCACTCTGCAAGGCTGGCCTGAATCTCTCCTTTTTCAGCGTGGGACTATGAAACCCACCCATGGCAGGTGACTGTCCTCCTGTACCTGTCTCTATCTGCATCCCCAGTGGGCAGAACCTAGCCTCAGTTTCCCCTTCTTTCTCCAAACTACCCAGGACTTTGAGGGTTGGTGGTAAACAGGCAGCTGTGCTGACCCAGATGTTTGTCAACAGCCCAACGGAAATCTCTTTATGCTTAAAATAAAACCAACATCAAACCTGCCACCAGGCCTCCCCGATGTTTCCTGTTTCTAAAGACTGGCAATCTGCAGGGAGGAAACACCACCCAGTCCCCTTCTCCGTGGGAGACAGTTAAGCCACCCACCCCACCCCCAGTCACCCTTTGTGCACCCAGGGAGTTCTGCTGCCTCACCACATGGGGTAAACTAACCTGGGAGACTGGACAGATGTGAGGCCATGGCCCCACAGTCAGCCACTCTGCAGGGCCTAGGCCACTGAATTTAAGGACCCAACCAAAGACCTGTACCACTTAGCTCTCCGCTGGGGCCCAGAAGTAAAACTAGCCTGTCACTCAGGGTCACTGGTAAGGCCACCACTCTGGGCTATTTTCCCCCTAGTCCCTCTTCCACCAAAATCTCAAACCTCCAGCCTCTACTGTGTCCTGGTGACCCACAGTGAGAGCTTCCTCTTGCTGAACATCCTTCCCTTAGGAACTTGGCAGGGCTAGGGAGGCTGGAAGCTTTCAGGGTGGGAGACAAAACGCCTCCTGTCAGCCTTTTCCTTGAAGGCTCCTTCCTCCAGGGGAAAGAGCTCCCTCAGCTCTGGCCCTGCTCACTGGATCTCCTCACCTGAGAAAGAGCAGCATTTAAGTCTCAGGTGAGACCTGTCTACACTGACGCAGGTGAGCCACAGACCTGCATGCCAGATTTGGGTCAACAATCTTTACACTTCGAAGGCCCTATCCCAAGACTTCTCCCACCCCTTCCACTGTGAAGAGAAGAGTCTGAAGCCCCAGACCTTGGGAAACAAAAATTTGTGTTTATTAAACCAAAGAGAACCAAACCAGTCCCTCCTGCTGCTTACTCACGGAGGCCAGCTGCCAGGGGCTAGGAAGAGCAATACACAGATGCCATCCTCTCAACCCTCCTCCTGAGGGTGAGTTCCCAGGAAGCCGGCCGATTGGAAGAGGAAGTCAGCAAGGAGGACAGAGAAGGAAGGAAGACAGAAGAGGAAAAGGAGCCTCAGGGCACACAAGCTTGGCAAAGCGCTTGATTCTCAACTCAGTGGAGGGTTAGCAGCCCAAATCCAGCCCCACCAGAGGAACCAGGCAGAACCACATTGTGTCACAAACCTTGTTAGGGGGTGGGGGAGGCCAAGGACAACAGCAAGCCTCTGCAGGTCAGTTCTTGCCTGCCAAAGGATGCTACTCTAGAACTAAGTCTTGGCTTCTATACCAAGTTCACCCAAAAGTCTGGTCTGCCGGGAGGCAGCCAATGGATACAAGGACAATGTGCCAACTGCCTCTTCATGATGTCCTTCCGGGAAGCCTGAGTCCAGGAGACCTAGCCCTCAGTAGCCGGAGGGTCACGTGCCTGCCGCAACCCATACAGCCACTTGATCACACGGGCATTGCGCTCGATCACAGACACCCCATAGGGAACACGCTCCAGGGACCGCTCCTCCACTGTAGCAGAGCTGCGGCGGGAGCAGCCCCCTTCAGAGCTGCAAGGTCCAGCACTTGGCCCAGCAAGAGACACGATGTCCGAGCTGGCCCTTGCTAGGTGGGCCACCCCCAATCCTCGTGCTTCCTCTGGATCCAGGCCGCAGAAGTTAAAAAAGCGCTCGAGGTCAGCTGCTGCCCTGGAAAAGCGCTCGCTCAGGTCCGATTTGGAGCGTTGCAGACCAGGGGGCCGGCCCGGGCTGGAGGTGGCAGTGGTACCAGGCGATGGACACGGCCGAGCAGGTGAAGCAGGCAGGGGACGAACATCCACTCGTCGCACGGCAACTGTACTAGGTGGCGGACGAGGAGGGATGGCTGGTGGGACCTTGTGGGCAGATCCTTCTGCCCGTCCAGGAGTTCGGCTGGCCTCAGCTGGGGACACAGGACTATCACACAGGTTGATGAGACTGCTAAGGATGTCGATGTCCAGGTGGGGTCGGCGTCCAGGACAAGGCAGTACTCGGCGGCTGGGTGTGAGCACTGGCCCTCGGTGGCCAGGGCTGAAGAGGGGCTGTCGGGCTAGTGGGGGCTGCACGGGCTCCTGGCGGGTGTTGGCCACATGGAGACTCTTTACGTACTTGGCCTTGTCAGCCTCCAGGCGTTCCACAGCGCTCAGCTTTCGGGCTCCCCCATCCGCTGGCCTTGATAGCAGGTAGCTGGGGACCTTGGTTCGGAGGCGAAAAGGTAGGGCGGGTGCAGCGGGGGCTGCAGGGCTCAGCGTGTCCACAGGCATGGCGGTTACATACCCCGAGGGCAGAGGTGAGGGGCCAGACACAGGCACAAAGTTGGCAGCTGGATGCCGGGCTCGGCTGCAAGCAAGAAAAGAAGACCGGCTGAGCACGTTCAGACAAAGGCTCGCCAGGCTGGGAAGCCTGCGCAATTATAAGGTAAAGGGAACGCCCCTGCCTCGCAAAGAGCCAATCATCAAGTAGAATGTACTCCTGGAAGGCCTGTAGCTCCACCCACAGCCTTTCCTTCCAAATAGTGGGCGGGGACACGCACAGCTGAGAAGGCAGGTCCACTTTAAAGAAAGTAAAGCATGCTCCAGGCTCCAGGCTCCAGGCTCCAGGCTAATAATCCCCAGGGTCCTCTCAACAGCCCCATTTATGGATGGGGAAACTGAAATTCAGGGAGGCAATAAACTTGCTTAAGCCTTTCCTTGGTCCCAGATAGTTGCGCGACAGTTGCGGTTCAATGATCACCATCCACATCCCACCTGAACTGCCCAGAGGAGCCAGATACCACCAACATCCCACAACCAGCCCAGGCAGGAAGCTGCGCAGTGCCAACCACCTGCCTGGACATGCCAGGCCCACAAAGGGCACAAAAGCAGAGGAGAGGAGCAAAAAGTCAGTCCACATTCCCAACCTAGAGGAGCCCAGACTAGGGGTAGCTTCCATAATATGGCTCCAAGGCCAAGCCCACGGAGATCAAGTCAAGCAGACAGGCGTAAGCATCAGCCCCAAGCTATGCTATTGCACGGAACTGTCCAGGTCCCCGTCCCACCAAGAGCTATGCTGCTGACCAACTAACCGTAACAGTGCTCATGCGCTGAGACCCATGCCTGGGTGCTCTAGTGTTCCCATAGTTGTCCAACAGATGTCAGATCACCCCAAGCATCAAGGAAACATGGTCAGAAAGCAGCACAGTTCTCCCCCACCCAGGCCCCTCAGATATGCAACAATGTAAAAACTCATGTCAAACCTTCTGGTCTGTAAAGCGGAAGGGGAGGGAGCTTAACCTGGGGGCTAGCGACACTTGCAGTTCAGGTCACTCAGCACCACCAGCTCCTGAATCACACCAGCCATGCCTCAACTCCTCCATGCTGCATGTGGCCCGTGGCTATCATACCAGACAGCACTGAGACAGAGCATGCCCAAACACAGTAAAAGCCTCACTGAGACACCCAAACATCCCAAGACAGGGATCCCCACTGTGTGCCAGACACTCAACGCCACATGCTCTTGTACCACCTCCAACAAGCCTGGGAGCCACTGTTACCATTTTGTAGCAGGAAAAACTGAGACTCTGAGAAGTGTCTTCCCTAGATCCCAGAGATTAAAAAAGTGCTTTGAGCACACTCCCATGACACCACTTACACACACACACACACACACACACACACACACACACACACACGCACGCACGCACGCACGCCTGCTTCTTTTCTCACTACATTCATGTGTGCCATATAACTTGCTGTGGGCATGGGTCTTTCATACTTGTCCCCTACTCCCTAAAACATGAGTTCCATGAGGGCAGAGGTTTTGGCTGCCTTAAAAACAAACAAACAGGGGCTGGAGAGATGGCTCAGCGGTTAAGAGCATCGTCTGCTCTTCCAGAGGACCCGGGTTCGATTCCCAGCACCCACATGGCAGCTAACAACTGTCTGTAGTTCCAGTTCCAGGCAAACACCAAGGCAAATAAATAAAGTTTAAAAAACAAACAAACAAACAAAAAACCAAAAAAACTGGGTCTCTGTTTCATGATGTGGCTCTCAATACATGCTAGATATTCCACAAGTATGTCCCGAACTCAAATGCCTAGGGAGGTCAGCCAAGAACCAGCACACAGTAAACTAGAGGCCCATCCACTGCAGGCAGGTGGGTCCAAGGTAAGGGGGTATAGTGTTACCAGGTCTGGCAATCCAGGGGAGCAAGTGTTCTCTGGGTTTGTAACAATGAACAAATTCCATCGCCATTTTCAAAAAACTGCATGTACTGGACAAGCACATCGTATCTGCAGATATATCTGCACCTCCATCTGCTTCCTCCCCCCCCCCCCATGAATCCTCAGCACAGCCATGGTGTCCGGGGCTGGGGATAGGGCTGTTCCCAAGGCTCCAGGTCCCAGTAGACAAAAGAAAGGCTGGCTCCATTCAAGTAGACCCCCAGATGACCTTGGGCAGGAAAGGTCTGGCCAGCAGAGGTGCTACAGAGAGAGCCCTGCCTAGGTAGCCAGACTGTGCCCCACCTCCCTAACCTCCACATCAGCCCTGCCACCCAAACCAGTCCAACCCGTTGGTGGCTATAGCTGAGGCAGTTCCCTCCCAAACTATCACCTGGGAAAGAGGAAGGAGGTCAGAGGCAGGGCCAGGGCAGAAGCTCGCCACCACCACCATCCCACCACCACCTTGCTTCTATGCCGACCACCTAACCCTAGATAAAGATGGAGGCAGGGACAGAGGCGTGTTCCCAAACCTGGCCTGGTAACCACCTGGGTCTTCATTCTCCCACCAGCCCCTGCCTTGCACCTTGCACAAGAGGCAGCTCTTAACCGACTGTTCCCTTATCTGCTAAACGCAGTTAAAAATAAACCTCCCCGTGCCTTCGGGTCACCGTAGGAAAGATCAAACAGGTTCACAGCACCTGGAAAACGGGCAGCGCTCCATAAACCAGGCTCGCTGTCATATACTGAGGTTCTGACTATGGAGTGAGCACTCTCCCACTCCGAGGGTCTCTAAGCCCCATCCAGAAGGGCGGATCTAGGCCCCAGTAAGGACAAAGGAACATCTGGTAAGGGCTGATCACAATGAGCCAGCAAACCGGCATCAACTCACGTCACAGGGGCCCATCCAAGAGGAAGCCTGGGTCCCGGTTGCCAAGTGAGATTAAACGTTTCCTCTGGGGACTCTTCTCACCTTGGGCTTTCAAATGCTGCCGCAAACGGCCCTACAAGCACCAACCTTGAACCTTTCTGGTCACTATTCCAGGGCCGCCGTAGCCCGACTTCATCCCTCCCTTCTGGCTCCCAAATAATGGATCAGGACGCCAGGAAGTCCCCAATTTGGGTTAGGCCCTCCCTCACTTGGAAGAAATCCTGGAGACTCAGGCATTAAGCCTTGATGTGTGGCCCCATGATCTGCCGTCCCTCTCTGGACCTGTGGTCTGTCTCGAATGCGGGGACTGAAGACAATCCCTTCTGCGCTCCCTACTCCCCAGCACCGCAACATACCTTGCTGCACAAGCCGCCTCCTGCCAGCAGCCTGCACACCTCCCGCCCACGGGGCTCAGGTAGCCTGCTTTTGCGCAACTTCCGGGGCCTGGCAGGTGAACCCGCCGGCCCGGAGCGTTCCAGGAGAGAGAAGGAAAGCCGGGCTGTAACCGCGATGGAGCCGCGCCCCCAGGCTCACCCTGCCGGGCTCTTATGCCACCTGGAGCCTGCACAGATCGCAGCAGCACATCTGGCAGAGTTGTGCGGGATTCTAGTTGGCGTTCATTGCCAGGCACGGGAAAGTGCTCTTCCTGAACATTTAATCTTTCCGTGATTAAACGGGGTGTAGTGAGAATTAGTGTGGTCCGGGTAGCCTTCCTATGAGGCAACCCCATCGTCATCCAAGTTGACTAATGGAAACCCCAGACCGGCCAGGCTGAGTCACTTGCCCAAAATCAACGGGGGAGTCCAAGCTGGGTGCTTTCCCTCCCACCAATTCGTAATGCCACCCTTTTCTCCTGTGCCAGGAGGCGTCTGTGTCTCAGTCCCATGAATGAGAAGAGTGGGCCCTTGTGGGAAAGCCTACTGTGAGCGCTTAAGGCTTGAGGTTGCTGACTACAGCTTTGTGCCAGCTTGAAGAATCAAGAGGGACAGCCAAAGAGTGGCATGAGATGGCCCATTTAACCCTTGAACAGCAGGACCAGAGGGAGGAAGGCAATCTGAAACCCATATTTCCCAGAGGACACTGCAACCCTACTGTGGAGATCCCTGGGAGGGCTCCCTTCACTGCCCCCTCTGCCAGTCCAAGGCTTCTGTCACTTTCCAGGGTATTATGAGGTTCAAGGGAAGGAGATACCCACCGGGCCTCAAACCTCAGCCTTGGCAAAGCGCTCCCATGCCCTGGTGGATGCCAGGCCAGGGATGAGACAGGAAATGGTTCTGTCCACATTGCTTCCCTCCGAGCACTGAAGCCCCCCTCTAGTCCTGTATGTCAGGGGATGAGGGGTAGTCACCCACCGTGGCCTGCCAGCTCACTGCCTGGCCTGGCAGAGATAACAATGACACAGGCTTACAGCTGGCCTGGGGTACTAACAGTGTAAACTATAAATACAGAGGCACTTACTTGTCAAGGAGAAGCCCTGATCAGCCCAGCGTATCTCTCTGACAGCAGACATTGTTTGAAGCTTTTGGTGATGGTAGTAGTGAGGATGGGTGTTTATTTCAAATAGGGTCTTGCAATATAGTCCAAGTCAATCTGGAACGCTCCACCCTCCTGCCTCAGCCATCCTTCTGGGATTACATTTATGCACTGCTATGCCTAGTTCAAGTTATATGTGAATTCATTCCATTTTTTTATACTTATCTGTAAGGTCAGATAGTGTGACGGTATCCATTCTACAGATGAGAAAACTAAAGCATGGAGAAGTGAAGCTGCCTGCCTGATATCACACAGCAAATGACAGAACCAGGATTTGAGCCCAGGCTTAGATCTAGTAAGGAAAGAGATAAGAGACAGAATGTGTATCCTGGGAAACTCCATAAGACTCCTCAGCCACCATAAGGATCTGCCACCTACAGAAATACATGCAGGCTATGTTTGGGGCTGCAGCTTCTGCAGTTATAACATGAGATAATAATGGTGATGTTTTCCTAGCAGATTCACACTTCTCTACTGCCTTAATACACTTCCAGGGATAAATTCCAGCCTCCCACATGGCCCTCTGGTCTTTGCTCAGCTTTACCACCTCATCCACACTGTCATTCCTGGACCAGTTACAAAACCCTCCTGGCTAGACCTTTACAGAGATCTTTCCTGCCCCAGGGCCTTTGCGCCAGCTGCTCTGTCTAGAACCTCTTCCCTCACTGCCTTGAAGCCTCCTTTCAAGAGTCCTCTCCTGAGAGCCCTCCTTCCCACCCTGGGAGGCCTCTGTGGACCTTCTTGCACCTTTTGTTCCCCTCAGCACTTTTGCTGATCTTGCTATTTCCGGCATTCACTAATTTGTCATTTATTTCCTAGACGCCCACTGGGCTGAGCCCTACCATTCTGCTGCATTTTCCTCTTCCCCAGAACAAACAAGAGGAAACACTGCTGACCAAGAGGCCAGCATCGAGATAGACACATCAAATACACACAGCTTTCTGTATGGCGATCATACTCCAATTTCCAAGGAAGAATAGGGGGAGGGGAGGAAGACAAGGAGGAAAGGAGGTACAGAGTAAGGAAGGAGCTAGAAATGTCTGTGTCTGGGGGCTGGAGAGATGGCTCGGAGGTTGGGAGTGCTGGCTGCTCTTCCAGGGGTCCTGAGTTCAGTTCCCGGCAACTACATAGTGGCTCACAACCGTCTATGATGGTATCTGGTGCCTTCTTCTGGCCTCCAGGCATGCATGCAGACAGAACGCTATATACAATAATGAATAAATCTTTTTCAAAAAAAAAAAGAGGCCGGTGTCTCTGGGACACCTCCCTCATTAGGAGCATTTGACAAGATCCTAGTGATCAGCTGACACGCAGTTCATTTCCTGCTTGTAACTAATATTTAGCTGGGGGTGGGTTGGGGACCAGGATCCCTGAATGCCAGTCTACTGTTGCCTCTCCCACACTCTGCTGCTAGCCTCCTATCACCCTGGTCCAGTGTGGCCACTTCCAGCCAAGCCTTGTTCTTCCTCCAAAGATGCAGAGTCAAAATCTTCAGGGCTCTGGCCCATCCTACCCACACCTCTACTGCAGGGAATTTCTCCATACTTCTCCACTCCCATAGTGTCCATACTATAAAACAGGCCCAAAGCAAGACAGCTGCCATCAGGATGAAAGCCGTGAGGACAGGTGGAACCACAGGCCCTCCAAGGCCCAGTGCTGGGGAGACAACAGCATGGTGACAGGTAGAGGTCCTTCCACAAAGAAGAAGACAAAGCTGGGCGTGGTGGCACAGCACACACCTTAACCTCAGCACTCAAGAGGGTGAGGCAGAAAGGTCATGAATTGGAAGCCTCGTTCTACCACACACAAGAGCGCACAAAAGCTATCTCAAGAGCCAATACATGAAAGGAAAAAAAAATGCCTCACATCTCTGGACCATTAAAGAAATGTCAATCAAAATCAGAGCAACACACAGTGTTACCCTCATTATCACAGGTCCTATCCAAAACACACATTATTAAGATGTTAAGTGTTGGTGAGGAGGTGCAGCTTTAGAACCCTGTGCATAAATGATACTAAAAACCACGACATGACAGAACCTTACAGGTTGAGCAATGGTCAGAGCAGCCAGCACCAGAAATCACAGTTCTAGACACTCATCTCCAAGGACTGAGTGTGCAAAAGCCCTCACACTAAATCCCCAGCAACATTAGTTACCACGGACAAAAGGTGGACGTAATCCAAGTGCCCATCAACGAACGCATGGGTAAGGAAACATATAACACACACGTCCAACAGATTATTCGGCCTTTAAGAGGGGGACTGACACATTATAGTGAATGAATGAGACTGGACACCAGACTAAGTGCAGTAAGAAGGGGCAGATGTTGCACACTTTCATGTATACAGAGTCAATGCACTAGAACCAGGGTTAGTTTGAGAGCGGGAAATGACTGTTTATTGAGTATGGAGTTTCTGTACACTTCAGAGTGCTTAAGATGGGCCCAGATAGAAGGCATAGGGTAAAAGTGCTTGCCAGACAAGCCTGGCCAACTGGGTTCAACCTCCCGACCCCATTGTGGAACTGACTCCTCTGTGCTCCCTGATTTCCACACACCTGTTGTAGCACATACATTTGTGAAATAAAAGCAGCAGGCCCCTCCCTTCATAGAGCGGGTCAAACCACTGCTCAGATTGTAGAGTACTCAATACAGGGCAAGTGGTTTGAGCCCAAGCAGCTCTGTCCACCCCTCCCTTTCTGCCCAGGAGAAGGTGGGTTTTAGGGGTGATCATGTTTAGGACATTCTGCACCACCCCACCTGCTTCTCTGTCCTTTCTAAGGAAACCTGGCTCAGGCCTGGTAGACAAGGAGGCCTTTGGCTGCTGCAGAAAAGGATTAAGGGGCAGAGGGGCAGAGTAAGCACAGCTGTCCAGGACAGAGACACTCGACTGGGCATTCTCCAGGGCAGGCCAGCTTCCAAGCTATTTCTGGTGTTTTCCCCAGGATCATGCCCTGGCCTGCCCAGGAGTCAGTCTTGCTCAGAGTAGCTTTGCATGAACCTCAGGGAGGTAGTCACAGGTGGGCCACCATGGGAGGGGTGTGGGTGTGAATGCCTAGGGCAGTGAGCATCTACACAGACCCTCCCCCATATAATCTCCTCCACTAACTCAAACTCTGGGGACTCAGTTTTCACCTTGACAAAATGGGAGCAAAGACAGACTAACAGTTGGGGGGGGGGGCCTGGGAAGAAGAGCCTTGAGTTAGACCTGGGGTCACACCCACTTCCTGTCCTACAGTACCCTGTCTAGGCCTGAGCTCACATGCACTATTTTATCCCAGCTCAGAATGTGAAGAAACTTGCCTAAAGTCACACAACCAGTGACAAACCACAGGCAAAGCCGTGACCTCATAACTTTCTGGAGATGTAATCACTGTGTCTACTTACTGGCTTCTTAATTAGATGACCCAGGGCGCAAGCTGGGGACTGCAGAACACATCATATGTGTGTCTGTTCACTCAGGCCCTTTGCCCAGTAACCTACATTCCTCTTGGTGCCACATTAGTACCTAAGGAGTTTCTGATCATTTCCCATCAGCCCCTGCTGATGGCCACTATCCATCTGTCCAGGTCTTGCTTGTTGTCATTGTAGCATCTGTCATTTTGCCTAAAAATGAGGTAGCTGAATGGGGGCGGGAGGGTGTATTCATAACTGTGCTGCCTGTGCTTGCCAGAGTCCGCCAGAGATGACACCACCCTACCCCGCTCCACCCCTAACACAACATACAGCAAATGGTCCACAGATGTTGGCTTTGATCATCTTGATTCTGGAAGTTTGGGACACCCTGACATTTTGTTCTCGTGTTCAACATCTCGCTTCCCTGACACATTTCAGTGGGAAAGATAATAAACTGCCTAATAAGATACCTAGTGTACAACATGGAACAGCCACTACAGAGAGACCAGAGAGCAGGCCATAGGAAGTCAGACAATGGGGAAAGAAATGAGTCGGGGGTGAGCAGGGGGTGTGAGCTTGGGGAGATAAAGTGGGAGTGTGAGCTGGGGGAGGTGTGAGCTCAGGGCGTGTGAATGAGCTCAGAGGGTGTGAACTCAGATGGTAGCACTTGCTTTGCATACATCAAACCCTAGGTTCCATCCTAAAAATGAAATCAGAGGAGAGAGATTGGGGGCGGAAGGAGTTCAAGACCAGCCTAGTATATACACAGTAAGACTGAGGCCATCCTGGGCCATACAAGACCCTGAGGGCAGACAGGAGAATGGGACGACACAAGGACGGACAGACAGACAGGCAAACACAGACCACCACCAGCACCACCCCACCGGACTGAGGACGGATGAGCATCCCCTTCAGAGCCTCATCAAATCCAGCTCTTCTCTGTGTCAAGGACTGGAAGGCTCCTGCATAGCTAAGCCTGTGGCTTTGAGCAATGGGCTCAACTTCTGAGAACCTCAGTTTCCCAACCTATGGAAAGAGACCAAAAATAACAATCTGACGGGGAGCACAGTCCAGCCTAAATTAGACGGTCCCCGAAGGAAGGCCTGACCCAGACTCCCAAGAGGCCCACATGACTTCCAGGGCCTTTGGATCTGCTATCTAGCCTGCCCCAAGGGAGGCCGTCTCAGAATGCAGCCCTGGGATCCAGGACCTTTTAGGCAGAAAAGTTGCCAATGAGTCCCTAGAGAAGGGAAGGCCATGTGTCCTTAAATGGAACTCCCAGGACAGGTGGGGCAGAGGTAGCCTAGCACTGGTATCTCCTGAGCCACATCTTCCCAATAAGCCCCTGAAATGACCAGCAGGGACCCTCCAAACCTCTCAAGGCAAATCTGCCTAGAGTGGAGGCTGTAGGGTGGGACAGAGGACCAGCCTGAATCCTCTGCTGGTCCCCTGGGCTGGACACTAGACCTGGACCCTCTGTCGGCCCTCTGTGCTAGAACGATTGCCAAGGATGGTGCGTGGACGCTGCTCCCGGACCTTGTGCCCCCTCACCCCACGCTTACTTGAAGCCTGTGTCGAGGGCTGCTGAGGCTGACAGCTGGAGCGCTTGGTCCCAGCGGCTCTGAGGCGGTATTGAGACCTGGCGGGCTCTTCCGAGAGAGAGGCCCTGGCTATCCCACTGTCCAGCAGGGCTAAGGTCCCCAGATCCCAAAGGAAAGGGAAGTGAGCGCGCCGTCCCCGTCGCCTCCGCAATGGTTCGCCCCGGACTTCCTGATTGGCCCATCGCTTCCGTTCGAACGGCGCGCCACCCGAGTTGCCAGGCAACTGCAGAGCGGCAGATGGTAGGGGGTGGGCCAACGCGGGCAGAGAGCCCAGCTGGCCACCGGTTCTTGTGACTACCCCGGCCCCCAGCGGCCAGTGCGTTCCCATTCTTCTCCACTTCCAGCTGGGATTTCTGTGGTTCTCAGCTGCAAGAGTTGCTAGTCCCACATTTGTTTGGTTTTGCACAGGCCCTAGTCCCAACTTTTTTTGAGGAAGAGCCTTGTCATTTAGCTAGCCCAGGCTGGCCTCTCTTTTCACTTTTTCTTTTGAGACAGGGTCTCACTAAGTTGCCCAGGCTGACCTCAAATTCACACTGAAGTCCAAGTAGCTCTCAAACATGTCATCCACCTACCTCAACCTTCCTTCCGACGAGTTGGTATTACTTGCCCAGACATCAAGCTGGACCCTACTCCCAACTCTGCAGCTACATGAATTCCCATGAGCCTCTCTGTGGATAGATATTACACATTTAATAAAACTTGAATATTGGGGAGAGAGCACCCAGTCAAATCTTAGGCAGAGCTGAAGAAATTTTTAAACCTTGAATATAAAGATAAACAACTGAGTCAGTTACACACACTTTTAATCCCAGCACAGGGAGAGCCGGGAGTGGTGACCTCCACCCTTGATCTCACAACTTTAGAGACAAAACTTCTTTTGTTTTTGTGAGTTTAAGGCTACATGCCTGTAATCCTAACCTGGATGGGTATATAAGAGCTGTAGAAACTCAGAACAGAAGCGACTGGGAGAAGCAACTGACAGAAGCAACCAGGAACGAGGCTGAAAAAGTTACAAGACAGCTGGCTGAGAATTGACTGTGGTGCTTCCTCTCTCTGGTATTTCAGCCTTCCCCTGATATTTGTCTCTAAGTCTCATTTGTGATACTACACCTCTCCTTCTCTGTTCCCCCATTACAATGGTAATCCAGTTAGTTTTCAAGCATGCATACCAGTAGTTCCCACAACACTTACCAAAATCAGGCCAATTATAGTATATAAAATTTATCATGGGGAAAAAACTAAATTGAGCTTTCTACATAATTCTTGTCAGTACTTATGATATAACTGAGATACCTACCTTCAATTATCATCACTTTCTGGTTAGGAATATTAAGCAGTAACTTACAATGATACAATTAAATAACATTTAAAAATATTGGAAGAATGCTAAGGAAGTGTTGCATGGTTTTAAAATTTTATTTATTTTTAATTTTATATGCACTGGTGTTTTGTCTGCATGTATGTCTATATGATGGTGTTGGGGTCCCCTGGAACTGGAGTTACAGATAGTTGTGAGCTACCATATGGGTGCTGGGAAGTGAACTCAGGTCCTCTGGAGGAGCAGACACTGTTATGTTTATTTACAATAACAGCAGCTAATTTCTTTTAAATATACTTTTATTAATTCCTTGAGGATGTCACACACATACATACAATGTATTTTGATCACATTTACCCCTCTCCTCCTGCATCCATTCTCACTCTCTTTCACTTTTTTTATAACCCACCAAGTCCAGTCTGCTATCCATCTATTCATGGGTACAGAGCTAGCTATACACAATCAAACTACCAAAGGTTGCACCCTTAAAAAAAAAAAAATGACTTTCTTTCCTCCAGAAGCCATTATCTGTCAAAAGCTCCTCAGCTCGGTACTGAAATGTTAACTGGTTTGACTTTATGCAGGCAATTCAGCTGCTCTGAGCTCACAAGTGCAGTGGTCCTGTGGTGCCCAGAAGAACCTGCTTCACTCTGGTCCTTTCCAGCCTCTGGCTCTTACAGTCTTTCTGCCCCAGTCCTTGACTTGATACAGATGTCATATTTGTGGTTGAACACTGCACAAATACCTGTTCTCTTCCCTTTGACCCACTGTGAATTTCTACTGCCATCCACTACACCAAGAAGCTTCTCTAATGATATCTGAAGGCTGTGTTTATTTTATGGACATAGAGATTTAGAGGGCAGTATGATATTATATTCATTTAGCAAAATAATAGCGTAGGTTTACCATAGGGCTGGTGAGCTCAGCAGTCATGGGTTCTTGGCCAGATTTGGAATACCAGACATACATATCCTCCTGTGGAACAGGCCCTAAATCCAAACAGAAAGCTGTTGGCTACCCACCCACCCACCCCCCAAGCATTTGTACCATGACGGCACCCAAGGCATGCCAGTCACTACTGTAGCTCAGAGGATTCATATCTGGATAAGACTATTGACGTCTTTTCTCTCCCAAAAGCCTACACTGCAGTTTCTGGTGCTATGAAAGCTAGCCACAGCATCACTGCAGAGAGGAGGCTGCTTCTTAGCAGCACTTTATTTCTTATTTATGCTTTTGTGAAAGTTGCAAGTTTTCAACTCTTGAACTGTCAAAGAAACTTTTTAAAAAACTTTTGTTTGTGTGTATGTGTATGGGGTATATTCATACATGTGTGTTTAGTGCACACACCCATATGTGTACACAGAGACAGGAAAAGGAATTTGGGTATTCTATTCTCTCTCTCTCTCTCTCTCTCTCTCTCTCTCTCTCTCTCTCTCTCTCTCTCTCTGTAGTCCAGGCTATCCTGCTATGTAGACCAGGCTACCCTCAAACTCAAATGTAACTCTAAACTCCTGCCTCTGCTTCTTGACTTTTTCTCTTTTAGTTTTAGTTTGTGTTTTTACATTTGTTTGCAGGAGTGTGTGCACACATGTGTATGTATGAGCACGTGCCACTGTGCACATGTGGAGATCAGAAGATAGCTTGTGAATATCAGTTCACTTCCACATTGTAGGTTCTAGGGATCTAAGTTTGGTTATCAGGCTCAGATCTGAGTCTGGCTATCTCTCAGGTCCTCTCCATCTTGTTCTCTTGAGACGAGACATCTTATTGAACCTGGGACTCAGTTGGTCACCAGCAAGAGCTATTGAGCCTCCTTTCTCTGCCCTGCCACAGCCTGGGGTCACAGGTATATAGTCGCACATGGCTTATATGAGTTTTGGAAGATATGAAGTCAGCTACTTATGCTTGCATAGCAAGTACCCTTGTCCACTGAGGGATCTCCCCAGCTCAAGAAAAACTTGTTGAAGGTGCTAGAATAGATTTACATGAGTTAATTGTAGCTCTCAGTTAATGCTGATATCTGCATTGCTCTGTTTGCAACTGACCTCTGTTCCAGTGCTTGTCAATTCATTGATGGACATGAATTGTGTATATACCCAGGACAGGTAGAGAAGGGGTTAATAACACATCAAGCAATTCAGAAGCAAATTCTGTTAGCAAGGCACAGGGGAGTCTAAGGCTATGTTAACACTCATCATGCCAATTTCATATGGTCTTGGAAGCTAATCAGAATCAGGCCTGGTTAATATTCAGTTGGGAGGAAGGTCGAGGGATGCTGTATGGTACAGAGACAGACCCAGGGCTTCAAATGACAAATGTAAACAAACTATACTGTCTTTTCTATCTAAAGGTTAAATTAGACAAAACTCCATTTAAATATTTGTAAAGTAGCCACTTGGCAGAAACTCAAATTCCTCCAAAATCAGCACTTCTTGAAATTAAATTAGATGTTCCAGTTTCATTTCTGCCTAGAAACTATGTTATTTTATATGAGTCAAAACATGAGGTCAAGCTCTGACACAGACCTTTCTGTTAGCAATAAAAATTCAATGAACCCACAGTGGGTATTCTTGCTAGCATTTCTGCACCATTGGGCAAAAGAAATGCACCATTCCCCAAAAGTAAGACTTTTTGCCTTGTTGAAATGCATTGAATTATGTGGTCATTTTCTTGAGATCCCAGGTCCATTTTCTTTTTTTTAAATATTTATTTATTTATTCATTATGTATACAGAAGAGGGTACCAGATGTCATAGATGGTTGTGAGCCACCATGTGGGTGCTGGGAATTGAACTCAGGACCTCTGGAAGAACAGTCAGTGCTCTTAACCTCTAAGCCATCTCTCCAACCCCCCCAGGTCCATTTTCTACAACATGGTGCCCAATGTGAGGACATGGCCAAGGGTCTTGCTGATTAATCCTGTTACTGGGAGGTGTGTCCTGCTGCCTCTTTGTAGTGGTCTTGAGTGTGAAGACATTCTCTGGCTCCAGAACTAACAGAAACTTAAAATCAAAAATAGATCATCAATTTGAAGATAGGTCCACAGAAAGCAACCAGGCATCTTCATGTATGAACCATGGCAGGAAGTATGGACTATAAAGTATCATCTTGGTGGCTGGGGAGTGAGAGTGTGACCAGAATGGTGGCAGTCATAAAGTCACCCAGAATGGGAAGAGCTCCAATGCATGGGTGTTGAGTAAGTTCACTCAGGACTGGAATAGGGAGAAATAAGGATTCTTCCTGACATATCCCTTAGCATATTAGGCAAATGTTGGGGTTCTGGGAATACAGTTCCAGAAATAAGGGGAAGGATAAAAGATCTGAGGCCTTATCTGAAGAATAAGACTCCTGGGGCTGAAGAGATGACTAAGTGGTTACAAGCACTGCCTGCCCTTCTGAAGGATGCAGGCTCAATTCTCAGCAGTCATATCATCATCCCATAGATGTAATTGCAGCAGATGAAAAAAATTCCCCAACCAACCACCCACCTGGGAGAATAACAGTGGGGCCATCAGGGCCCCACGATCATAAGAGATTAGAAAATTAGTGCCCTGGTCCTAGAATATGAAAGAAAACAAAAGCCTTTAATACACAACAGGGAAAAGGGTCATGAAGAGTTCCCAGGAAGACTGAAGGATCAGATGAGAAAATTCCCAAGTTAGACACAGAAAAACCCTAGGGACTAGGGATGCTAAAATTACATTTGGTAACTGACATCCGGCTAGACACAGCAGGAAAGTTCCAGAAGACGAGAGGAAGGGTCAAAGGTCAAGACCTGAGTTGTTGAAGGAAACCCAAATGCATATGTAAGAAAGAATGAGAAAAAAAAAAAAAAACTAGGAACAAAGGCAAAAATAATTGTCTATTATAAAACAAGCCCAGCAGCAGAGTGGGACCTAGGAACTTGAGGTCCAAGTCATCTAACTGAGGACTCTGCCTTAGTTTGCTTCTCCCTTGCTGTGACACCGACCAAAATCCATGTGGGGGAATGGAGTTTATTTGACCTGTAGGTCACAGTCTGTCACTGATGAAGTCGAGAAGGAGCTTGAGCAGAGGACTAGAGGATGCTGCCAGCTGGTCAGCTTCTCATGGCTCTCTGTTTGCTTTCTTATTCAAGCCAGGACCTCCTGCCCAGTGAGCTGTGCTCTCCATCACCTTTCATTTTAAAAAATTGCCTCACAGGCCAATCTGATGAAGACATTTTTTTTTTTCAATTGAGATTTCCGATTCCAAAATGACTCTAGTTGTGTCGAATTGACAAGAAAGAAAGAAAGAAAGAAAGAAAGAAAGAAAGAAAGAAAGAAAGAAAACACCACTATTGCAACCCCCAGTAGAACTGAGGCAGAAGAAAATTCCAGAGAGAAAAGAGAAAATGTGGGCTGGAGGGACATTTCAAGGGGAAATTCCCAATCTTAGAAAGAGAACAGGAAGTAACCCCCCCATGACCTCTGATGAGAATTGTGGAGTCAGAGATTCTTTTTAGCAGGTTCCAATGGAGATGCCCACCCCATAGATTTGCAGGTGGAACAGAGGGAGAGGAGATGGCTTGTCTGGCTGTTCTCTGGGCTGCACATTGCTCTCTGTTCCAACTACACCAAGAAGAATGTCTTCTGCAATCTAAAATTGCACTTCCACACTTACCATGGAGTGGTCAGGGCTCTGTGTGTACTTTCTTCCAGCCCTTTGTTTACAAAGAGGCTTTCACTTCAAGGTCATTGGTCTCTCCAAGGCACCAGCAAAAATTTAAAAAAAAAGAAAAGAAAAGAAAAAAGAAAAGAAACTTTTTATAACTCTCAAGCTGTGCCAGACCATAAGAGGAGGAAACAGTATAAAACATCCATGCAGAAAAGTTTTCACACTAAAAAGAAACCACTTGGCACCTAAAAGTATGTGTACAGGTGGTCCTAATGCTCCTAATGCACTACAATGGACCACATATAATTTGGATTCAATGCTTGTTTAGGGAAATGAAATAAGACACAGGTTATGAGAGAGAATTGTTGAGAAGGTTGGAAATATGAGCTTATATTTTCAGTAAGAAAGGGTAACAAGAAAAGGAAGTACTTTAGATAAGGGTGGATTTTAGATGATAAAATAGTTTTGTCCTAAGAATCAAAAATAACAAATGAAGGCAAAACCATGGAAATGTAAAGCCAAGACTCCGAAGGCCTGAGAAAGTTGTACAAGGCTTATGAGGGACAGGACTTAGGATAACATGTGTTTGATGGTTAAAAGTTTTAGTTGTTAAAATCTCTAAGGATACAGTGATCTACTCACTCATAGCATTGTTCACAAGAACAAGCATGGGTACCTGATGGAGATAGTTACTTTTTGCTAGGATGTAACTACTTAGGTAAGTGAAGTCATAACAAAATCAGATTCATTTAAAACTGTCTAGGATGTTTCCTCTAAGGCTTACCTTGATGTTACACAGAAGCAAAATTTCATGGTGAGGAAAGCCATCCCGCAGGTACTTAATGGCCAAGTCCCAGAAGCCAATGCCAATGAGGACAGAAGGGTTGAAAGAGGACAGCTTCGGGGGCTGGAGAGATGGCTCAGCGGTTAGGAGCACTGACTGTTCTTCAAGAGGACCGGGGTTCAATTCCCAGCACCCACATGGCAGCTCATAACTGTCTGTAGTTCCAGTCCCAGGCAAACACCAAGGCAAATAAAATGAATTTTAAAAAGTTCAATAAAAATAATTTTAAAAAAGAAAGAGGACAGCCTCTTGTCCTCTGAGGTTAAAGACCCGTGGCATAACAGGACCCACACTGAGTCACTTATCCTCTTGATTAAAAATGTCACAAAACCCAGAGATTGGACTCCAAACGGTGCACATCTTATAAGGAAGGGAGTCACTGGAGACCCCAGGCTATGTGTGACAAAACACAGAAGTTATAACGGTATACTCTACACTGTTACTGAGCATGTGGGGAGCATGTATGACTTAACAAAGACAGGGAAGCGGATGAAAAAGCTCTGAGAGGCCTCATGATCTGAGACTGAGTATCCAGGGAGATGCCGCCAAAAGTGGGTCATCTGAAATATTTATTGGTTATTGGAAACCACTTTACTAATGAGGCGGAAGCTTCCCCTCTCTCCAGCTAAACATATAATGAAGATACTCCTAGACCCACAGAAAATACCGTGTCAGATAACAGAAGCCACTCTATTGCCACTAGTTAAGACACCTGGTTGGACATTAATTGGCACTGTCCTACTCGTTGGCATGCTTCCTCTCAGGTGAAGCTGAAAGAATGAAGCAGATCCTTAAATGACAAATCACTAAGTTAATTTTAGTCACATTGCCTTGGGCTAAGAGTTTGCCTATAGTTTTGCTTAGAATCCACTCATCTCTCAGAAGGTCCTCAGATCGCCCCTTTGGCTATATGGATTGCTGTTCCTGGGAAAGACCTTCCCATGTGAAAACTAAAGGTCAGTTTCTCTGACACTTGTGCTGAGCATCTTCTCCACTCCGCTTTCTCTTAGATGAGAAGACCTTCTTATCCTGACCCCACCACTCAAATGTCCAGGGGACTGAATGAATGGTGATAAAAATCTAGAAAGAGAACAAATTGGAACTGGCCTGGGAGGGTCTTTCAGGTGATGTCAGCCAGGGAAACCAGTCTGAACTGGCTGAGGGAAGTTGGACAACTATAAGCCTCAGAATTAAATGACCCTGTTTCTAATCTGATGGACTGAGGGTTTGGAAAAGCAGAAAGAGTGAAGAGTTCAGTTCTCACCTCCCTTGACTGCAGCGAGTAGTGTGTGATCCTGTGCACGTGAGGCTAATCCAAAGGCTGACTGAAAACAGCTGTCTCTGGCGAAGCTCTTGTATTGCATCAAAATAATATGTTACTGGTGAGTGATTCAGACTGGAAATCTAGGCAATGTTGACTGAATTAAGAGAGGAGAATAAAACTGTATTGTAAACAAGGAGGTGATTGTAGAAAATACAACAAAATGTGCTGTCTCTTCTATTAAAAGATTAAATAAGACAAAATTCTATTTAAAAAAAAAAATAAGGAAGCCACTTAGCAAATATTCAAATTCCTCCAGGGCCAGCACTTCATAAAATCAAAATATATGCTCATTTCCTTTGTTCCTAGAAACCAAGCCTTTGTGCTGCCAATCACCGCTCGGTGAGTCTGTTCATTCAGGGCGACTGTGAAGATTACCCATTATTATCTTTTGAAAAATGTGCCTTTAAAATATATTATCTGTTTACCAATACATAAATATAAATATTACTTTCCAGGATATCTTTCTAGAAAAACAAAATAAAGAAATAAGAAAGTTCCAGAGGTCAACCTCTGTTGACTCTCAAGCCCCATCTGCTTTGGTTTTTGAGATAGGATCTCTTTTTTGAAGGTGCTTAGAATTCAACTCATGTCATCATTGCCCAAAAGCACTTTACCCTTGAGCCACCTCACCTGCCCTCAGATGCTAACTGTTTAGTGAGCATTCCTCTGACTGCTAGTCACAGCTGAGCTAAAAATAGAGAGGAGAAGCATGGCCCGTGGTCCTAAAGGCCAAAGGGTAAACAATAAATACAACTAACCAGTGCCTTCCTGGCCCAAAGCTGGCAGCCGCTAAAAGGTAATTTCATGGTGATGAATGAAGATATCTTAAGCACCTGCCCTGAGATTGGGGCCACACCAAACAGCCTTTGACTGACTACAGAATTAAACCCACAATATTAGAATGTAGTTATTTCCTCTGTGGCTTGAGGAGATGAAGCTTCAATGGATTCAGACCCCAGGTTTTCCCACCCCTCCCAGCCTTCCTGTTCTTTCCCCAAACACCCCCCTTACTCTTTCTTCTGGCCTCTGACTGTCTGGAAAGTTTCTCTAAAGGATGCAACCTGCACCTGAGACCTCTCCTGCCCAGCCCAAATGCCAGGTTATTCTCTTGATCTCTGCTAACATGACTATAAGCCAATTGCCTGGTCACATGACAACGGGATTGGTGAATGAGGCAGCAGAGCTGTCAGGGTCACTTCCCGAGGTCAAACCTGAAGATTAGACAACGGTCACTAAGACTGACATGGCCGTGGCGTTGATACCCATGTATCCAGAAAATGCAATGTGTGCTCATATCAGTGTGGGATCAAGGGAGCCTCCTTGCTCTGCTGATAAGGCCACTAATCCTACCATGCAGGCCCCATGCTCATGACCTCATCTAACTCTAAACATGTCCAATAGGACCTACCTCCAAGTGACATCATACTAGGCAGTTAGGGCCTCGCCGTGGGAATTTAGGGGGATATAGTCAGTCCTTGCAAGGGTTATGCAAAGCATCTACTTGGGTGTCTGTGTGATGCTCCGCAGACCTAGCTGAGAACAGGCATGTGTGGGCTGGAGTTTGCTGAGCCAGATGCTGAGGCAGAATGTTTTTTGTCTCTCAGCAACCAGTTCTCAGAGAGATGAGGGACAGGCTGGCAGATGAGGGGTGAAGGGAAGGGAGGAACAGATGTGTCTGAGCATCTGAAGGGAGCTGGCCCCGTTGGCTCCCTACTCCTGGAAACTTCACATTGCAAAGGCACAGATGAAGTTTGAGCTTGCAAGTCCAAGAGTTAGTTTCATTGTTTATTTATTTAAGATTTATTGGGCTGGAGAGATGGGTCAGAGGTTAAGAGCACTGGCTGTTCTTCCAGAGGTCCTGAGTTCAATACTCAGCAACCACATGGTGGCTCACAACCATCTGTAATGAGATCTGGTGCCCTCTTCTGGTGTGCAGGCATATACACAGACAGAATACTGTATACATAATAAATAAATAAATAAAATATAATAAATAAAACTTTAAAAAATATTTATTTCTTTTTTAAAAGTATTGATTTATTTGCCTTTTAATTATGTGTATGTATATGAGCAAGCTCCCCCTGACTTGATCAGTCTGCTTTCTTATAGAACCCAGGACTCAGCCGGATGGCACCACCCACCATAGGCTGGGGCCTCCCCATTGATCACTAATTAAGAAAATGCTCTCCAGGCTTGCCTACAGCCCAGTCTTTTGGAGGCATTTTCTCAGTTGAGGTTCCTTCTTCTAGGACATCTTGAGCACAGGGTGTAGGTATTTAAGGAGGTCAAAGGCCTCAGATTCCCTGAAGGTGGAGTTGCAGGTGGTTGTCAGCCACCTCACACGGATGCTGGGAATTAAACTCAGGTCCTCGAAAAAGCAGTACATGCTCTTAAACACTGAACCATCTCTCCAGCCCTTAAGATTTATTTCTGTTGGGGTGGAGAGATGGTACAGCAGCTAAGAACACTGGATACTCTTGCATAGGACAGAGGTTCAATTCCTAGCACCCACATGTAACTCCTCTTTCAGGGGATACAACACCTTCTGGCCTCTGAGGCACTGACCTCACATGTCATGAATAAATATACATGCAGGCAAAATAAAATAAAAGTTGGATGTTTTTTATTTATGTGGTTGTATCTTTGTATATGTATGCCATATGTGAGGGTGCCTGAGTAGGCCCAAAGAGGACATTGGATCCTTTGGAGCTAGGGATATAGGCAGTTGTATATTGCCTGATATAAGAACTGAACTTGAACTTGATTCTCTGCAAGAGCAGCAAGTGCTCTTAACATCTGGCCTCTTGCCAGCACAAGCCCAGGAGTTATAAATATGGAAAGTATGGAATCCTTAACTACCTTGGTCTAAATCTCAAGATCCCTAGTACCTTAGACCCTCCCAGTGACTCTCCTTGCCTTTCTGCAGTCCTGCATGTACCCCCCTCCTTTCCTCAAAGGCCCCTTCCATTCTTCTGGTCTCCGGCTGGTTCTTTGGGAAGTTTCAAATTAGAGTCTAAGGATATGTTGCTTTGGAAAAGAGTTTCTTCTTTTGTTTCCACAAAAGATGAAAGCCTGTTAATTGCTTCCAGGCAAATATGGTTTGGTCAGCTAAGACCACCTGAAAATTCTCTGATGGAAAGAGATGGTCACATCAGCTTCCAGGATACCAATTAAGATGATCCAGCCTCAGGACTCCATGAGATTGCCAGCATCACTTAATCAGCAGGAAGTAGTAATAAAAGGATACATCCAAATTCCCAAAATATTGCTTATAAACATTTTTTTCATTATAAATGGTTAATGGTCATAGTTAATCTCTCTCTAAGGAGAAAAGGGGATGTGGTATATGAATGATTATAAAAGGATAGATTATTGAATTTACTTTAATCCAAAAATCAGCTGTTAATCTCAAGATATTTTACATTAGTATAGATTTTGGTTTATTGATATAAATTTAAGGTCAACTTTGTCATGCTGCATGTATTTTTATACTCTTGTTTAAGGTATGACGTTTATGTAACTCATTTAAAATTGTAATGTATAATTAAGAAATGCAGATTAATAGTCATCTATGATAGCCAAACTTATATCAGATTTTTAGGTATATAAAGATATCTTTTAATT
This sequence comes from Sigmodon hispidus, assembly GCA_004025045.1. Classification (NCBI taxonomy): domain Eukaryota; kingdom Metazoa; phylum Chordata; class Mammalia; order Rodentia; family Cricetidae; genus Sigmodon; species Sigmodon hispidus. Next base: position 61,614 of record PVIH01003316.1, on the reverse strand, counting down.
AGATAGGCAGTCTTCAAACACTTCAAAGATCTACAGAATATGGCAACAGTTAGCCACTGGACAAGAAACTGTTCTTGTATTGACTGCTTGACAACATGCTGTATAAACTGGACATGCAGGACCCATAGGAAAGTGACCTCTGAACTTTGGCAGAATAAGCAGAGATGGTCCTTCAGATTTCTACTTTGCAGAGAAAAATGTCAGGCATCCTTCAGGGCACAAGGAGAAGCGACTAATGAACTATGCCAGATTTCCTGCATCACTGAAAGGTATGCCAGAGACTCTGGGGCTATAGGCTGAAGATGGATGCCCCAATGTTACAAAGGAACTCTGGGTGACTGTCCAGGCAGACAGGTGTCATCTCTGTCATTTCTAGATTTTGGAAGTTGCTTGCACTTCCTTTTTTCTTGGGTAATATTATATCCTTCTGTGGTCTTTGATAGTTGAAGATTTGATAATTATACGTATAGCTTTTCTTAGTTATTTTAAAAGGTATATTACATATAAAGCTTTAGACTCATAAGGATAAGGTAGATGATAGAATATTTTCTTTAATTTTGTTAAATACAAATAGACTAGATATTATAACTATAATTCTTGCTTGAGAACTGTTTTGTTATATGTAATTTTGCTATGTTGAAATTGAAACCTTCCTGATTAGACAGAAAAGCGGAAGTGATGTAGTAATGTCTTTCTATATGCTGTGAATATCATTCTTTAAATAAGGGAACTGTTATGGTCCTTATCAGGCATCGTAGAAGTAGGCGGAGAAATTGGAGCCTAGGTAGACGGAGGAAGACAGAGTTAGGGGAGAGAGACTGGATCCAGCCGCCAAGGGAGAAGCATGTAGGAATACAGGTGAGCCATGGGCCATGGACACGTGGCAGAACAGATTAATGAAATGGGTTGGGTTAAGATGAAAGAGCTAGCTAGCAATGCTCCTGAGACATAAGCCAAACAGGATGAAATATAAGCATCTGAGTCATTTTTTGTGTGGGGAGGGTGGCCTTGGGCAGGTCTGGACCTCTGTCCTGATGGGGTCAGAAACCTCCTGTTACAACAGGCTTGCCTACAGCCCAATCTTTTGGAGGCATTTTCTCAGGTGAGGTTTCCTCCTCTGAGATATCTTTTTTTTTTTAAAGATTTATTTATTTTTTATGCATACAGTTTTTACAGAAGAGGGCACCAGACCTCATCATAGATGGTTGTGAGCCACCATGTGGTTTTGCTGGGAATTGAACTCAGGTCCTCTGGAAGAACAGTCAGTGCTCTTAACCTCTGAGCCATCTCTCCAGCCCCCTCTCAGATATCTTTAGCTTATGTCAAGTTGACATGAAACTGTCCCACATACCCAGTTTTGTGTGGTGCTGGGGATAGAACCCAGGACATTATAAGACAGCATCATCACTTGGTCTTCTTCAAGCGCCCATTCCTGCATTTTTTAAATTGTGGTGGATGATATTTATTTTTGCATTTTCAGAGCTTCCATATTATTTAAAGTAAATCTACTTAAGCAACACAGAGCAAAGTTCAACTGGCAAATCTTAGTTCACCAACAGGACTAGTGGATCCTGGGAATGGTGATCACAAGCCACTCACATCTGGGAAAGCCAGACATAACACATGGGGAAACCAAGGCTCATAAAGGGAGGTGGCCCTGCCAAAATGCATAGAGCAGGTGGTCAAAGTAGAGGAGACAGATGGCATAGGCTAGAAGGAGAGGCTGTATCCTCCCTGGGGTTGTAGGGGAAGGCTCTCCCCTCCCCCACCCTCTGCCCACACCGGGGGAGAAGTTGGGGGTCAGAGGCTGCGCTGACAGATGGGATTTTGCAAAGGAAAAGGGATAGAAGCAAAGAGTGTCTCCAGCCTGCAAACCTTTCTGAAAGAAAACTACTTTGCCCCTTAGGCCCCTCCCTAACCCCAGATGGCAGGGTCAGGAGGGAGAAACAGACGAAATGAGAACAGCAGCTTCTTCCCCAACACAAGTTCATAGCCTAGGGACAGGACCTTTGTAGAAGCCTGGCACCTGAGACTTTGGGCCTTTCAACTCGAACCACCCCTCTGTGGCACATGCTAATCAGTCCCTAGTGAGCCTGGCTCAGCCTACCGCCTCAGGCTTGCTGTCCACAGGGTCCAGATGCCTGCTGACACCTCGGCCCCCTGACATAGACACCCCTCCTGCATCCTGCCTGGACACTGCCACTCGGGACCTGGCTCCAGCCCTCTCCTATTAGCCCCCAGCACGGGCAGGTTCTTGTCCACCATCTGCTTGCTCTCAGCAGCTCACTGCCACCTCTCTTTGACTTAAACAGCTGGCCGTGAAGTCCCTCAGAGCCCAGTGCCTCCTCACACCATGAATGACACCTGTGGCCCCTTATCATCCCATTTTCATAGCTGTGCCCCATGCAAATTCCTCTGGCAGGGGTGGGGCTTGCCCCTCTCTGCCTATATACAGCCCAGCACACAGTGGGTACCCCACAAATACGCATAAGGGAAGTAACAGATGCTGGAGGAGGTAAAGACCAAACAGCCATCCCAAAGGCCCAAGAGGCAGGTGTGCCCACAGAAAAGACAGGGCACAGACAGCATTATTTACTCCTTCAACATATATGTGTGCCCCTATTGTGTTGGGATTAACTGTTTATGTCACCCTTAGCTGTTCTGCCTCAAATGTCTATGTCCACACCCAAGGTTGGGGGTCTTACCTGGGCCAGGAGGACCCAGTGAGAACAGAAAGCCTTGGGTTTGGAGGAGGTGGGAGTTCTGAGGCGCCTGAAGGAGAGGGAGAGGTCAGGGTAGAAACTGAGGGACTGTCCTCACCTATGGTTTCTCCCTTTTCTGAACAAAACCAGAACATGGAAAGACCTAAACCCTCCAAACTACCATAGCCTCCAGACAGACTGTAAGGCATTTCTGGGAAGACTCTCAGAGGCCATAGTCACCTCTTCCCCTAGGGCAGAGGTCATCTCCTCACCTCAGAGCAAGGGATTCCTTCCTGGGGCTCTTTCCCCAGTCCTATGAAGTGGGTTTGAAGGCATCTTTTCTACTGTGTTTAAGGTCTCCACACTGACCTCATCTCCCTTTGAGGATCAGAGCAGGCTCCACCCATAGGGTGCACTGGGTCAAGTTCACTGTTACAACTAGCAATCACACTTGTTGTCAATTAGCAATCACACTTGATGGGCGACAGGGAATCAGTTATGTTAGTTCTTGTTCAAGGTGATGGTTTTGGAGCTGCAGACTAAGGTGTCTGGTGAGGTAAAACCCCAACACCTCTAACTTGCAGAAAGAGCTTCAGAAAGGGACATCACAGATACTGCTAGCGCTAATGAAAGCCAGGGTGATGGACATGTGGGTTTTTTTGGTTTTTTTTTTTTTAAACTTTATTTATTTATTTATTTGCCTTGGTGTTTGCCTGGAACTGGAACTACAGACAGTTGTGAGCTGCCATATAGGTGCTGGGAATCGAACCCAGGTCCTCTGGAAGAGCAGACGGTGCTCTTAACCGCTGAGCCATCTCTCCAGCCCCCGGACATGTGGTTTTTATGTGACTGTGTCCTGCAGGCCTGACGGGATTCTCATATACCCAGGGTGTGTTGATGTAATGAGAATGTGCAAAAGACAGACATCATGGCTGGTTCTGAATAATGGCGGGCTCAGGGACGGGAGACTGAACTCTGCACAGACTCATCAGCCCTGCCTCCAGGATGGCCCAGCTCTGGATGCTCCTTCCTGCTCTCGCTTTTTTCCCCTGAGACCCCTGATTTTTTACCCTGGCAGTGGCATCTGATGCTCTGAGTGTCTCTCAAGGGCCTTGACCATCCCTCCCCGCACATGAGACTGAGCAAGAAAAAGACCCTATGTCAGCTGTCCCCAGGCCCTGGAGACCAAGCCCTGATCCTGCGAGCTGGGCTGTAAGGCACAGCTTTTCTTCCTCACTCCACCTACTCTGCCCTTTTGGGTCAGGGCCAGGCTGACATTTCTGTCTCCTCCTTTGTCCAGCAGAGATTCTAAGGCCCAGGCTGTCCCCAAGCCTTACCTCCTCCCCCCAACACTGTTTAGGCTGTCCTATGCTCTCACACAGGGCAGACTGAAGATACACAGAAAAGGTAAGGAGCAGAGCACCTTAAGGATGAGGGACAGACTCCTGTCCAAAGCCTTGGATGGTTACTGTTCCAGCAGGCTAGGATTCTTTCTCCTCCTTAGCTGTGTCTCTGTGCCCTGCCACTCCAGACACAAACACCCTGCTCTGGTAGGAACCCAAACTATCCTCAATCCAGTCATTAAACATCTGGTACATTACAATTCTTTCTGGTGCACTGGAGTGGGGGGGGGTGTACTTGTGCCTTAGAGCCAAACCCATTCAGAGACAGGAGCTCTGCCGCTGAATTATATGCCTCATCTGTTTTCTGGAGAGAAAGTCTTACTATATAGTACAGGCTGGCCTTGAACTCATCCTCTTGCTTAAACCTCCCAGGTGCCAAGATGATAAGCTTGCACCACCACACTTGGTACCATTGTCCACCAGGCATGAGCTTCAGCTATGAGCAAGACAAGCATGGTCCCTGTCTCCCCAACACCAATACAAACAAGATGCATAAATGAATATATAATACACCATAAAAGGCACTGTGCAAAATTCCAGAGCATCTCTACCAGATCAGCGTTTTAGGGAAGCAGTTGTTTCTGGAGGCAAGAGTGAGCAGAGAAGCTGAGCAATGGTAGCACACACCTCTAATCCCAGCACTCAGGAGGCAGAATCGGGGATCCCACGGGATCTCTGGAGGCTTGAGTCCTACAGCAGCCCAGGAGGAAAATCATGGGTCTATTTGGAAGCCCTGTTCCCTGCTGACCATCCCTGCGGGAACACAATGAAATTCGGAGGAAGACAAGCCCACTTCAGGTCCCCTTTCCAGCTCCATGGCCTCCAGATGTCGCCTCCTGGTGGCGACTTCTTAAAACTGCAAGCCCTCCAATTGCGTGCGCAAACTGTCAGCAATCACTGATCTCTCACTTCCCTGGGTCTCATCCACCCAGTTTCACCTGTTCACACCCTCCCGTGATGCTCAGAATCCACCCCGGATGCTACCTTGTGCTCCCCCGCCATGTATGACCTCACTTCAGCCCTACCCTGTGAGTGGTGAGTCTGGGCAAAGGGAAGGGTATTTCCACAGTCCTTTAGCCCGGCTTCCAGCATTTGATTGGGCAGCGGTGGTGAGCGCCGGTATCCGGTCCTGCCTGCGCCCCGGGAGTCAGCCTCACCTCATTCCTCAGGCTCGGCTGGAGGGTACGTGACGCCTAATCTATGCTCTGTATGTATGGGATTCCCAGGTCTAAACCAGGCGCGTCCAGCTTGTTGACATTGAGACTGATATTGTCATCTACAAAGTTTACGCTAGAGAAGCAGGCAATAGAGTTACCAAAACAAAAAACCCTTAAAATGTCAACAAGTGAATAAGTTTACAGTTTTGTGTTGGGCCCTGTTAATAGTTATCTTCTGTCATCTTTAGCCCTGGGCTGCAGAGTTTTCACGGGGGGGGGGGGGGGGGGGCTGTCACATCCCTTGAATTTCACGTCTTAGGACCCCGCCCACCACTCCACGGTGCTGTAGGTGGGGCCTCAAAGCTAGTGTGAGCTAGCTAAGTTAGCACCTAACATTGTTACCTACTCCTATTCTTTACTTTTTAAAGGTGTGTGTTATAGCTGGGCGGTGGTGGCGCACGCCTTTAATCTCAGAGGCAGAGGCAGGTGGATGTCTGCGAGTTCGAGGCCGGCCTGATCCACAGAGATTTCCAGGACAGTCAGGGCTACACAGAGAAACCCTGTATTGAAAAAGAAAGGAAGGGGGGAAGGAAGGAAAGAAAGAAGGTGTTTTAATTTAAGGTTAAACAATCAACAGGCTTACAGTTCCTTTGAAGACTCTTCCCCCTTTCTGCCCACCTTGCACACACTCCCCCACTTCTGTCAGGGCTTCTGGATTGTTTCTAAATTGCTCACAAACAAAGAGCGTATGTGACTTATTCCTGAGAATGTTTTCAAAAGGATAAAGTTACACGATGTGTATTTATTCTTCCACCCCCTTCCCCGTGCCGTTCTGGTCTCTTGAGCTGTATTCTTGGGTGTTAGGTGCTTCTGACAATGACTGAGGGGTGATGCTGTCCCGCAAAGACAGCGAATGGGTCCTCGGCTGGTCTGGAGGTCTCTCTACAGTCCTTCTGTTCTCTCACAGAGCTTTGGCCACACTCGCCTTCTGCATTCGGCCTCCCACCTTCTCCTCACTCTAGCTTTAGGCCCCACCTGCCAGTCCCTCCCTGGGGTGCTGGGGTGGGGGAGCCTTTCGCTGTGAAATGCTAAGGCTCTTCTGTAGGACGCGGGATTCTGCGCCCCCTGGCGGCTGCTCTGGTGAACTGCAGCGGCGCCTTCGAGCCGGACCTTCCTGCCCGAGGGTGCGGACAGGAAACTGCGCCTGTGCAATGGGAACCCTCTTATGCGTCCTGGGCAGATGCAGATAGGCTGGTCTCTGCTTTTGAGGCTCTGCAAGGAACGTGAGCGCCACCTCGAGTTGCCCTAGGCTCTACATGTTTGCAGGTACCAGTTATGGATGAGTTGTCCTTTTGTGTTTCTTATGAACCAGGTTTTTTTCTATTACATTTATTTGCGAGGGAGTGGGGGTGGGGGAGGAGCAACAAGGTATGTGGCGGTCAGAAGAAAACTTGTGGGAATCAGGTTTCTCTTTCCATCATATGGATCCCGGTGATCGAACTCAGGTCAGGCTTTGGTGCAAACGCTTTTTACCTGATGAACCATCTCGATGGCTCTTTAGTTTTGTTTTCAGATAGTGATAGCAGGGTCTTGCTCCGCAGTCCACGCTGGCCTTGAACTCGCGATTCTGCTTCAACTTCCCGAGAGCTGAGATCACCAGCCAGTGTGACCATTCCACTTTGCTATCATGATATTGTCAAGTAATGAGCCCATTTGGGCGAAGCTAAACTGACCCTACGAAAAGAAATCCGGAACGAGATGAGCTGCAGACGTGCCTTTTCTTTTCTGGCAGGCCCCAATCTCACCAGTCACTGTGCTCTCCAGAGGACGCCCCGCCCGCCCCTCAGACGCCCCGCCCACCACCTCGCCTCTGACAGCGCTATTCTAAGGTGCCAAGGAAACTGGTGCTTTCATCTCTTAATAGAAGGTCGGTTTGCCAAGGGTCAGAACTTTGAACCCTGTTCCTTTGTACATCTCAAGCCCTTCCCACGGTGCCAGGCCTATAGCTAGCGTTTCGCTGGAGTTGAAAATGAAGCCCCTGTCAATGTAGTGATTGGAGAGGTCTTGGACATTTTTGTTGTTGTTGTTGTTAGATTTTTTGAGACAGGTTTTTTTTCTATGTAGTCCTGGCTGTTCTGGAATTCGCTTTGTAGACCAGTCTCTGACATTAAGTGCAAAAAGTAACTTCAGAATTTCAAGAGTTGTTGCAGATGTAGCCCAATCGGTAAAGCAATTGCTTATTATACACAAAGCACTGGGTTGGGTCTCCGGGAGTGGTGTAATTCTAGCCTCGGGAGGTAGAGGCAGGAGAATCAGAAGGTCATGGCCATCTTTGGGTTGATATGGAGTTTGAGACCAGCCTGGGGTGTCTGCTTCAAAAACAAGCAAAGGAATAGACTGTGTGAGTTCTGTCCCCAGCTCCTCATCCCAGCCCATGCATGAAAACTTTAAATTTTTCAAAGGACCTAGGGACATGGCTCAGTGGTAAAGTCCCTACCTAAACTCTGAGTCTATCCCGATGCTAAAAATGTGTGTGTGGGGGGGGGGAGGTTATTTAAAACTAAAGAATGTTCAACAACAAAAGCTGAAAGACTTTCTACAGATTACTAGAGTCAGGGAGGACACACAGGCTGGGGTCCATTCACATTGCAGTGAACAGTGAGCTACACTGTCTGTGCAGGTGGCTTGTTACAGACAAGAGAGTTCTTCAGTGGAGGTGGCATTAGATATTCATGCTTGGAAATAAGATAGGGTCTCATCATGAAGTGATGGGCAGAAAGGGTATTCCATTGAAGGATCAGATGAGCTACGGTGGCTCAGAGGTACCATACGCACTTCTGAAAGTAGCCAGGGCAACTGATGAAAGAATGATAAGGTGTTGAAGCACTCTGGTCCCAGTTGGGAAGGGCTTTGCTCGTGAGGAATGAGTAAACAGCAGGGAGTCTCTCGAAGGGTTGATAACTGGTTTGTTTGTTTGTTTGTTTAAAGATTTTATTTATTATGTACACAACATTCTGCCTCCACTATGCCTATGTGCCAGAAGAGGGCACCAGATCTCAAGATAGATGGTTGTGAGCCACCATGTGGTTGCTGGGAATTGAACTCAGGACCTCTGGAAGAGCAGTCAGTGCTCTTAACCTCTGAGCCATCTCTCCAGCCCGATAACTGGTTTATTAAAACAGCATTACCATGGGGGGCATCTATAAGAGGCTGGCCATAGGCTGAACCACAGCAAGGAGGGCAGTTGGGATGGAGGGAACCCTGCTGGACCTGGAAGGACCTGTATAGAACTAACTAACCTCTCTGCTAGGGAACCTGCCTTTCCAGAGCCATGCCTGTGTCCCAGAAGCCAACACATTTGGCTTTGGTTCAGAAGGAAGAATGTGTCCAGCCACCACCTTCCAGGCTCTATGGACAGGAGACGCATCAACAGGAGAAATTCTAGCTCAGATTACTACAAAATCTGAGGCTTGAAAAGGGGAGCTAGTCCAGTACCCTTCATGAGAGAAGGGTGTGGTGATATTTTGTGTATGCTCTAACAATAAAGCCTGCCTAAGATCAGAGGGCAGAGCCCCCAGTCAGCCATAAAAGCCAGGCAATGGTGGCACACACCTTTAATCCCAGCACTAGGGAGGTTGAGACCGGAAATGATTTGGGCAGGAGAAAGGAATATAAAGCGGGAGGAGACAGGAACTCTGTCCTTTAGGCCGGAGACTTCAGTGGAGGTAAGAACATTTTGGTGCTGGCTGCTCGGCTTCTCTGATCTTTCAGCATTTACTCTGGCATCTGGCTGGGGGGGGGCAGTTTATTAAGATGAATTAAGATTCATGCTACAGGCGGTTTTTAGGAGTGGTAGAGGTGCCCAGGTTAGAGGGAGAGGGCAGTATTGCACATGACTAAAGAATGGCTTGTCACTAAAGATTATCTTGTCCTGAAGATAAAGAGTCCTGATGATAAGAGCTATCTGTACAGCCCTGGACAGCTGCAGACACACTGTGACTCTTTTGAACGTACCTTCACAGGCAGATGTGAATTCTATGACTAAAGGCCAAGCTCCCCAGGCTGCTCCTGTGGGCCTGAGAATGACCAGCTCAAACTATACCAAAGATCTAAGGATGTCTGCTTGGGGTGGGGCCGAGGCAGGGATGGGAGACTGTTTCCATCTTCTAGGTACACTCTGGGTAGTGTTTCCTGAGCCTCATAGAACACTGCCTGCTGAGTGAGGGTGGGGGCACCAGGTCTCCATAACAGTTCTGAAAAAGATGAATTATTCACTGGGAGCATCCCAAAGGAGGCTGAGCTCCTGGACCTGTTTGACACATTTTCCCAGCGTGCTGCTCACCCCTGTGATTCCGGCTCCAGTCCTAGCCGGAGCTTCCTGTTACATCTTTACTGATAGGAGCGGATTCCTTCCCTGAGACAGTTTTCCCATCTGTGAAATCGGGCAGAAAGGCTTAAGTTACTGTTGGTCTGCTTAACAGTCAACCAGAGCTATGTGGCTCCACTTAAGATCCCCACTTCTCTGGGCCTCAGTTTCCTCATCTGTACAGAGGAGCTCCTGTACTACAGTCCCAAAAGCAGAAGTGAGCAGCAATGGCTAGTCTATGTCTGGCCTCAAGAGCCTCTAACCCACTTGGATTGTTCCGGGAGGAAACGAACATACCTAAGAAGAGGGGCGGGATGCAGAAAGCTCTGGTACCTCGGGCAGTTGGTAGTGGCTCTTGATTGTGTCCCAGGGCCACCCCCAGTCCCGCCCACCTTCCCACCACTGGGGCGGGGACAAACAGGTGCGGCCACAGACTCCTAGAGCCGCGGTGCGGGCAGACCCTCTGTGACCCTTGGTGAGTGTCGGTGGAGCATGGCGGGCGTGGGGGGGGGAGGCGGCCGTCTGGGGACAGCGGGTGGCCTGTGACCTTTCCCCTAGTTCCCGCCAGGAGGGCGGGAGGGATAAGCGGAGCAGCTGCGAACTCTGAGCCACCCCCAGTCCCGGCCCGTTTGGCCGTGATGCTATAGAGCAGCACCTGTATCAACCTGTCCAGCCTCGCTCAGTAGCATGACCCGTGCGCACAAGGTCCCACCAATCTGGGGGTGGTTCCCCTCCAAAGTTCAGTTGCCGTGGGAGGCCGGATGCCTTTCCTGGCCCGCAGGGAGGGGAGGCAGGAAGGGAACCATGAGACCTCCTCCCTCCCAGAGACCTGGGCCACCAAGCCATGACATACCCAGGTCTTTAAACAGGTGGGACCTCCCGGGAGGCTCAAAGAAAGTGAGAAAGTGACCTGAGGTCACTGCCAGGGAGCACAGGCCTGGACGCCACTGCCACCACCTGCTTGCTGGGTGTGTGGTTACCCAAGTCTTTGCAAGGGGGAACTTGATTTGGCATGATTTGGAGGCCATAGGTTAAAATTCCTGTCCCACTTGGGTATGAGAGGGCCCAGGTTCCTGGCCACCCAGTAGCTGCCCTTGAACCTATGCCTCTTAATCTCTTCTCAGCCTCAGTTTCTTTCTATTCCCGTATCTTTAAGTGTTGGTTCTCTGGGCCCCAGCACCCTGTATCAGTACCTCCTCACCCATGTTCAGTATCTCACTCGCTCCCCTAGTTTGGTATTCTGGTCCCCTGCTCTGCCTACCCAAAGCCAGGCAGATCCTACCCACTCCCCAGGGCCAGCAGGCTGGTGCCAGTTCTCTCCAGTCTGGCCCCTTACCTCAGTACTTACCACCTGCCAGCCTATCTATGTACTGTGAGCATCCAACCATGGCACCAGGGTGTAGAGTGGCTTAGTGTCTTACAAGCCAGATGCTGTCTCCTCATAGAGAATTCCTCCCTGCACATACCCCAGTTCCCGTGGGAGAACTCTGTACTGGCTGATAGGCACAGATAGGCTCCAGGACTGGCTGGCTTCTGAGAATCCTGAGATGTGAGGCTTTGCACAGAAGCCAGGAAGCTGCTACAGTACAGGACCAAGGTCAGGCCTCACGGGGAGGAGGTAGTCCAGTGCCACACAATGGGGGAGGGGTGGGAACACTGACACTCAGTGTTTGATGTAAAAGGAACAAAGACCATAGTATGCACAAGACCCTGGAGTGCACCTGCGCATGTGCACATTCACACACCACACATGTACACACACCACACATACACACATCACACATATCCACATACACACACCACACACACTACACACACCACACACACACACACCACACACACACACACACCACACACACACACCATACACCACACACACACACTACACACACCACACACACTACACACACCACACACACACACCATACACACACCACACACACACACTACACACACATACACACACCACACACATACACACACCACACACACACTATACACACACCACACACACACCATACACACACACACACTACACACACCACACACACACTACACACTCCACACACGTACACACACACACCCCACACCCACACACGCTCACCAAAAAGACTAGCTCCCAGGGAGCAGCTCTATATTAGGACCTGTATCTCTGGTCCCCTCAGTCCCTCCTCACTCCCTACTTCCTGGCCCCAGAGCCTGAAATGTCAAGCCATCTCTTTCCTTCCTGGGGCCTGCTCCACAGTCTCATACACCCTGACAAGCTGTGTGACTCTAGCCACTTCTTTATCTTTTCTGAGCCTCAGTTTCTTCCTCTATAAAATGGGATGAACCCAGAACTGCTGAGAGGCTTCAGGGGATATGAGGGGTTCAGTACAGGTGGATAGCAAGGAGCCATGGCAACTCAGCATCTGTCAGTAACCTGACATGCAATGGCTGTGCCCTGCTTTCTTCATGGCTCCCCAATCTCACCTCACCACAGCCAGTCAGGACTGGTCTTCCCTGAAGACACATCCACATTGTCCTTGAAGGCCCTGGTGACTTCTCTGCTGCCCTTAACCTTATAGCTGCAGCCACACTGGTACCAAGGTTGGCTATTCTTTGAACATGGAGAGGGCCCTGCACTAGCTGGCCAGCTGCACCCTGGACCCTTTCCCCAGATTCCTGTCATACTCATCCTCCAAGCTCTTCTTCTTGGCTCTGTAGTACTCACTGCTGCCTAGACTGCTTTTGTATTTTGATTTTCTGGCTCTCTTGGTGACAGATTTATTCACATTCCTGAGAGCAAAGGACAATTGTTCAGCTGGGTGTAGGCACCCAATGAAGGCAGACTACCCGTCTGAGTGCCCAAGAGCCACAAGACCATTGAGGACAGTGCAGAAAATACGGATAACTGAGCCAGCTTCTAGAGAGGCTGAGGCGGGGGCATCCCAAGGTTAAGACCAGTTTTGGCTTGCAGAATGAGATCACAGCCAGCCAAGTCTGAGAGCATGTCTCAAAATTAAAAGTAAAGGCAATAGGGTTGTGGATAGCTTGGTAATAGAGCTCTTGCCTGGCATATATCTGTCCCTGAGTTCAATACCCAGGTTTGAGGATAGGGGAAACCAAGTGCCCTACTCCTGAGCTACACCCCATCTTATGTTCATCTTTTAAGTATGTCCCCACCACACATGTACTGCTAAGAGAAACAGTCTGACCTTCCTCTGCCAGGGATCCCCACCCCATCAGCCATCAGTGCTGATTGCTTTATACAAGGTCTCCAGACCTAGAGAACTGGACAGGACAGAAGTGGGGATCTGGGGTGCAGACCCTGATGGAGCCCCACTTATCTCTCCACTAACCTCCCCAGGCAGGAGCTCTATTTCCGGGGGGGGGGGTGCTCCTTTAATTACTGGCTGGCTCCCTCTGTTCCTTTTATCGGTTGCTGGCTGCTGTGGCCCAGCTACATGTCCTGTTCCCTGGAGCACTGGCCTAGCTATGGCAACGGAAAGGCTTCCCAGGGCAAGATCTTGCAGGAATCTGGGTGGAGCCTCTGCAGGCCAGGACAGCGCCTTGGAGGCGGGGCAGAAAAGCAAGTACAGCTTGAAGGTGGCCGGTCTCCAGGTCCTCTGACACAACCCGGTGGGCCCTGGGTAAGAACAAGGCCCAGGGCTCAGCTTCTTCTGCTTTCCTCTTATCTCTCAAATTGGTTCTAGTTTCTAGGTCAGTTTCCTATGGAAGGATCAAAGAGGGGGGCTGTCATAGATAGCATCAAAGACTCCCGGGTGAGGCTTGGCCCCCAGAAAGCTCTAGAACTGCTAGAACAATACAGGAAATTGTGAGTGTGGCCACACGTGCCCCTGAGGCAAAAGGGAAATCTATAAAGTTCTAGGCTAGCCTGGGTTAAACAGATTTTTGTCTCAAAACCAAAAGAGAAACAAGAAAAAAGGCTTAGCGTCTGCTTGTGATACCCAACTGGATTAGTGTTGGCATGGGATCAGTTCAAGGGCACATGGTGGGGGGATGGGGTTCCCCCCTTCCTCTATTCAAGGAGGAGCTGGCAAGGCTGATTCAGCTCTCACAAAGGCCTGTCACTTGCTGCCTGGATGGCCTTGGGCAGGGGACTCTGCCTTAGGCCTCTTCTTCCTCACCTGCTCAAGGAGAATACTAGTGTGGGATGAGTGAGCTTCCTTGGCAATGACTATCTAAAAATGTCCCATCTGCTGACTTTTCCAACTCATGTGAAATTAACTGCGGAAATAGCTTCCCAGAGTCGTTTTCCCATCCATGGTCAAAACCCAGTCTATAAAGGCTAGAGAGATGGCTCAGCGGTTAAGAGCACCGTCTGCTCTTCCAGAGGACCTGGGTTCGATTTCCAGCACCCACATGGCAGCTAACAACTGTCTGTAGTTCCAGTTCCAGGCAAACACCAAGGCAAATAAATAAATAAAGTTTAAAAATAAATAAATAAAAAGCCAGTGCACATAAAATAGAAATAAAGTTTAAAAAACCCAGTCTATATGTTTTTCCTCTAAACTATTTATACAAATTTCTCTCTTGAATTTTCAGCTTTTGGTTTATAAAACCTCTTTGTGTTAAAGAAGCCCCCCTCTTCCCCAGCCATCACTTGTCTCTTGACCTTGCTGTTGGTATTTCTTTGCAGAAGTATGCGTTTGTTGGGTTTGTGTGTTTTAACATGTCTGAAGTTGGTGGTGCCAGGATTTCTAAGTCCTGCTGAGGAAAACCTTGCACAGTTGAAGGTTATCTATGAGTGAATGCATCTATGTTTTCTGCTGATGAAAAGCCGGCTTGTTGATGATAAAATTGATCTGTGTTAACAGGTGTTCTTCTCTACCAGCCCTTCTGCAGCCTGACCTGGAGGATCGAACAGCGTCTGGCTCAGACTGCCCGGGATGGCCCTCCTGACACACCTATTGGTCTGCATCTTTGGCACGGGCTCCTGGGTGGCTATCAACGGCCTCTGGGTGGAGCTGCCCCTGCTGGTGACTGAGTTGCCTGAGAGCTGGTACCTGCCTTCCTACCTCACTGTGGTCATCCAGCTGGCCAACATAGGCCCTCTGCTCGTCACCCTGTTGCATCGATTCCAACCTGGCAGCCTGTCTGAGGTGCCTGTCATCTTCTTTATCCTGTTCACAGGCACGGCTGCCTGCATCCTCTTGGCCTTCTTGTGGAACAAAACTTCCTGGATACAGGGCGGACACCATAGTGTATCCTTCATTGTCCTTACCTTCTTCCTGGCCCTGGTGGACTGCACCTCCTCTGTCACTTTCCTGCCCTTCATGAGCCAACTGCCCACGTACTACCTTACCACCTTCTTCATAGGAGAGGGGCTCAGTGGCCTCCTGCCCGCACTTGTGGCTCTTGCCCAAGGCTCAGGCATCACCACCTGTATCAATGCCACAGAGACACCAGACGCCACTTTGAGCCCTGTGACCACAATGGAGACCCACATCACCCAGGTACCTAGTATGACCCAAGCCATTGATGCACTGTGCTTGGTCCCCAGCATAGGGAAGGGAAAATTTGCTTCCTTTATTTTTATTGTTTCTTTGACAGGACGACACATTATTTTATTATTATATGTACTCTGACACACGTGTCTAGGGCCACATGCCACCATCTAAGTGCAGGGTCAGAGGACATCTTCAGTTCCCTTTTCTCACCTTTACAAGGGTTCTAGGGATGGACCGTGGCTGTTAGGCCTACACAGCAAGCACTTTCATCTGCTCAGCCATCTCATTTACTAAAGCTACAAATTAAAGTGTGAGGTGGGTGGACAGAAGAAAGACCACTTTAAGTGTGTGCATATGTTGGAGGTTCGTAAAAGTTTGAGATTCAGTGATGCACTAGGGTGGGGTTTAAACCTTCCAAATGGCAGAAAGGGATGGTTGGTGGCTTGGGGCTCATTAGGGTGTGGAGATGTACTCTGGGATGGGAAAAGAGATGGCTGATGAGCAAAGGTGACCTGTCGTAAACTCAGATGGAATCTGAAAAGCAATAAAAGTAATAGCTCAGTCCTAAAAATGTCCACATTCCTTTCCAGTAGACATTGGAGAGCTGTGACTTGGTCTGTCCCAACTCAACCAGTTTAGAGTAGCGGGTACTAAAGAAGTCTATCTTAGGATGACATATTCCAGTTCCTTTATTTAGATTGGGGGGGTATCCTGAGCCTTCAATCATGCAGACCAGGGAAACGAGACTCTAAGGTCAAGATTCCTCAGATCTGGGTTTTCATCTGGGAATGTGATGTGGTGAATGTTTCTGACATCTCAGCTTCCCACAGTGAGGTGGCTAACCGTCTCTTTGTTCCTCCACAGACAGCCCACAGCCCCTCCCTGTCGCCCCCCCTCACCTGGCACCTGAAGAGTCACTACCTGGCCCCACGCTTCTCCCCACTGCTCTTCTTCCTGCTGCTCTCTTTTCTCATGGGCTGCTGCCTGGTCGCCTTTTACCTCCTGCAGCGGCAGCCCTGGGGACGGCAAGGCTCCATAGAGGACCTACTTCACTCCCAGGTCACCCTGCACTCCATCAGGCCACGAGACACAGGGGACACCTGCTCTCTGGGTGCTCCTGTAAGCAGTCAGGGCAAGGAGTCAGTGGACGTCAGTGTGGCCCCACTCCGCCCGGCCCAGCTGGCCTTCATCTACTCTGTGGTGGCCTTTGTCAATGCACTTACCAACGGCGTGCTGCCTTCAGTACAGACCTACTCCTGCCTGCCTTATGGACCTGTGGCCTACCACCTGTCTGCCACCCTCAGCTCTGTGGCCAGCCCTCTTGCCTGCTTCCTTCCCATCTTCCTGCCTAACAGGTACTCCATCTGACCCAGGGAACTCTGAGAGTGGGGATCTCTCTATTTCAGAACCCCAAGTGCTGAGCTCCCCCTATTGGGTGATGTGTGAGGTGGTTGGTATATGGTCTCCCAGAGGCATGGGATAGCGTGCTTGGTCTCTGTGCCTCTAAGGTACCTATCTGAAAAATCTGGAGTGACATACTTCCTTCTATGATGGCTGGAAATGCGATATAGGTTGTTCTCTATCAGTGCCTGGCACTTCCAATGTCTAAGCAGCAAGGTCACCAGTCCAGAGGGAGTGAAAATTGGCTACTGAGGGGACACATGGAGCCCTGAGACCTTGCGAGTAGGATGGAGCTGGGCTTCTGAAGCCTTGCCTTCCTCCCTGGCCCAGCCAGCCACATCAAGTTGCATTTCTAGGATAGCTAGGTAAAAAATGTAACGCTGGCTACCAGAGAGAGCCGAGCCCTGGATCTAAAGAATAAGCCTCAACCTGGAGACCTGAGTGGGACCATTACAACAGAAAAATGACAGGTCCATATACAGAACAGCTGGATTGGGTGTGCTGTGCTCACTCTGATGGAGAGCCCCTTCTACACCACCCAGACCTCATGTTTCTTATGGCTACAGAGGAGGAAGGTAGTCTGGGTAGGAGGTCTCTGCAGGGGCATGGTCTCAGGTTACAGTCACTGGGGAAGAGTCTTAGCGTTTTATTGCTGTGATTAAACCCCATGACTGAAAAGCAAATTGGGGAGGAAAGGGTTTATTTGGCTTACACTTGAACATCATAGTCCATCACTGAAGGAAGTCAGGACAGGAACTCAAACAGGGCAGAACCTGGAGGCAGGAGCCAATGCAGAGGCCATGGAGGGGTGCTGCTAACTGTATACTCTCTCTGGCTTGATCAGCCTGCTTTCTTGGTGTTTGCCTGGAACTGGAACTACAGACAGTTGTTAGCTGCCATGTGGTTGCTGGGAATCGAACCTGGGTCCTCTGGAAGAGCAGACGGTGCTCTTAACCACTGAGCCATCTCTCCAGCCCCCAGCCTGCTTTCTTATAGAACCCAGGACCACCAGCCCAGGCATGGCACCACCCACCGTGTGCTGGGCCTTCCCTCATTAATCACTAATTAAGAAAATGCCTTACAGCTGGGTCTCATAGCAGCATTTCCTCAACTGAGGATCCTTCCTCTCTGATGACTCTAGCTTGTGTCAAATTGACACACAAATCCAGCCAGGACAGGAAGTAAAAGCTGCAGGCAACAGTGTCTACATATACTGGTCAATCTCTCCTAAACACTCACTTATGGAAGTGGTGAAGACATTGCCATTTTTCTGAGCCTCACCCAAGGAAAGCTGTGTCCTCAGCTGCCAACCAAATTCTGATGGGATTCTGGAAAGTCACCTCCAGAGCTCATGGCTGACCTCCTAGAGAGAAGGGGAGGGCGGGTCCTGGAGAAAGCAAGTCACACCCTGAAGGACCCTGCAGAGATCAAAGCCTCTTCTGGTGGCTTCCTGGCAGGGAGCTGGTATTATGAAGGAAATAATAGCCAACGCAACACCCACACCTTCAGCCGCCCACTGCCTGTGCTTTATCCACTCTTCCAGGGCATTGCTGCCCACCACACTCCCACTGCGTAGGCAAGAATAGGCCAAGATGATCTGCTATGAGCATATGAGGTGCCTTGACCCTCGGTGTCTCCCTAACCTAAGCAACCTGGGATTGTTTTACATAAAGGTCTGACCTAACCGTGGAGGCTGCTCCATGAGGTCTGGGTAAAGGGGACAGAGGTCAGGCTTCTTCTCACGTCCTTCTTCTCTCCTCCACAGGTCACTGCTGTTCCTGGGGTTTCTCACAGTGCTGGGAACTGGCTTTGGGGCCTACAACATGGCCATGGCTGCCATGAGCCCCTGCCCCATACTGCAGGGTCACTGGGGTGGAGAAGTGCTCATTGTAAGTATCCCCTGTCACTCTCAGGGCTGGGGGACCCCGGGGACAGCCTTTCTGTTAGCCTAAGTCTTTGGTGGTTCTCATAAAAGTGGGCACTTGGAAAGGTGAGGTCTCCATGAAGACTATCTTTCCCATATATGCCCTAATTAGGAATAACTCCTGTGCCCCCCTTAGCCCTTCAGGGTCTCCCCAATGGGACCTCCTTGTAGTCAGGGGCCATTTCAACCCCCCAGCCCTTGAGGTTACTCTGCCCTCAGGCACGCCCTTGGGTTCTCTTCCTTCTGCATCCCCCCATGGTTGCCTTGTCCCCCGCAGGTGCTCTCCTGGGTGCTGTTCGCAGCTTGTCTCAGCTATGTCAAGGTGATGCTGGGCGTGATCTTGCGTGACCGGAGCCGCAGTGCCCTCTTGTGGTGTGGGGCAGCAGTGCAGCTGGGCTCACTGATCGGAGCTGTGCTCATGTTCCCACTGGTTAACGTGCTGAATCTCTTCTCATCTTCTGACTACTGCAGCCTGGACTGTTCTGTCTAGCCTCACTTGGCTACCACACGACACCAGGACACCATTGCTGAGGTGAAAACCAGAACCCAGAGAGGCAAAGGCTGACAACTTTCTCCCAGTCTCTGTGGTCATAGATCTCAGTCTGAGCTTTTGAACACGAAAGACCGCCTCTAAAACTGGAGTTACAAACCACAGTCCTCCCCGAGCACTGTGCCCCAGTGCTTATGAGCCCCAGTTGCAGACTCCATTCTTGAACTTGTGAGATATCGGCTTTGTAGCATTCACTTGGATGCAGCCCAAGAGCGTTAAGGGGAGACCAGAGAGATTAAGCTGTCCCTTGCCTGCTGTGGGAACTTGGGGAATGTCTCTTGACTCTCTAGGCCTCTGTTTTCTCATTAAAGGAAGGTCGTAGTGAGCAGCTTGTAGGCTTAGGCATCTAGCAGGCTCTCCTGAACTGCGTGGACGACACCGTCTTAATACCACCTGGAAGTGGACAGCGGGTTAGGAGGGGCCCTGCCTCCTCTGTGTCTCAAGAAAAGTAGCTCTACAGGACCCTGGCTACAGAAACCCCAGGTATCTTGGCCCTGGGTCCCAGTACAGCCCTCCACCTTCCTTGTCCCCAAGAATGGTGAGACCCTAAGATAAGTTGAGGGAAGTCCTGTCTCTGAGAGTGAATCCCACCAGGATACAGTCAACAGAGAGGTCCTTTGAGGGAGTCTCAGGCAGGGGAGGTTTTGTCTGTAATTATTTGGTTTTTGTATTGTGCTTTTATAAAAATTAAAACTTTCTGTGCTTTTACGCTAGGGGCAGTGTGCTCACAGAAGTCCTGTAGAGGCTACACCGTGTCAGTCTAATTGTAATCAGTTTTCAGTCAAGGCTGAGAACCACACAAGGGAGGGCAAAGGGAAGCCTGGTGCCAGCCCTCTTTTCTGGACTGTTGTGGGATCCCAGGGCACCACCCTACATTCCTTTTGCTCTCTCCAAGTAGGGCTGGAGAGATGGCTCAGCCACTTATGGCTACATCCCATGACGAAAGTCAGATTTTTTTTTAATATTTATTTTTATGTGAATTAGTGTTTTACCTGCATGTATAGCTGTGTAAGGATGTCAGATCTTGGCATTTGAGACAGTTGTTAACTGCCATATGGATGCTGGGAATGTAACTCAAGTCCTCTAGAAGAACAGTCTGTGCTCTTAACTTCTGAGCCATCTCTCCAGCCCCGAAAGTCAAATATTTAAATGGTGCTTAGTAAGTTGGTTTTGGTGTGTACTCAAGCATAGATGGGTCCTGGAGGGTGATACCAGCCTGTAATCCCACCACTCTGGAGGCTGATGCAGGAGAATCTAGAAATCAAAAAATCCAGCCCAGCTTTAATTCCAGCACTTGGCAGGCAGAGGCCCCCAGATCTGTGCCTTCAAAACCACCCTTGTCTGCATAGTGAGTTCGGGCAAGCCAGGAAGAAATAAATAGTGACCTCTGTCTCAACAAAGAAAACAGCTTGTACACACACAAAAACAAACACTTTGATTACTTCCTGTTCATCCTTCCAAAGTGGCAGGAAATACAGAGACTTCTTCCTTGCACTTCAAGATCCAGAGTCACAAGCCATTGTCCCCTTTACACCTTTTGGTTCAGTGAAAACAGAAACCGCCCATTCTTTATCCCGGGTTCTATAGCGCCCCCACTGAGGGTTATTCAAGTTATTCCTCCATGTTTGAAGACATCAGGAGCAAACTGAAGACTAAAATCTGGTAATCCTCTGCAAGGCACGAGGAAAAGAAAGCAGTTGTTAACAAGTGAATACATTTAAGCTTGGCAGCTGTGGGCATCAAAATCAATGTACCACAGAGATATAAACAAAGGCTGGGCACGGACCTCAATGGCAGAGTGGGCACATGATGCATGCCAAAACTCCATCGTCAGCACCAAAAAAAAAAGCAAAAAGCAAACAAATGAAAAACCTCACGTATCAAAAAATTGTTAACAGACAGTTCTTTCTTCACACAGCCAGATGGAAATGCCTTCACACAGAGGCTCTCAAACACTGATAATGAATCCTCAAGGAAGACTAGACCAGGCCTTTGGTCATACAGCACATTCTGAGCTCCCCTGCTAATGTCAGCTGACTCTCTTTATTCAAACACCTATCATGACAAGCGTTCTCAGATCCGTGTGCTGCCCTGAGGTAGGCCTCTGTCCTCCCCAGGAGGCTGAGTGACCAGATGTGAATCTCCTTGTATTTCCAGTAAAGCCCCCTGGTCCTCAGCAAAGCAGCCCTGGCTTGTAAGACAGCTGGGAGCTTTGCTCTGGTGCTTTCCTGTTGTGAAAAGCTCCAGGGCCAAAAACAATCTGGAAAGAGGTGGATCTATTTGGCTTATACTTCCAAGCAACAGTCCCTCACTGGGGGAAACCAAGGCAGGCAGGAACCTGGAGCCTAAACCAAGGAGGAACCGTGTTTGTTGGCCCTTCTCTCTGGGTTATGCTCACCTACAACCCAGGTCCATCTGCCAGGGGTGGGACCACCACAGCAGGCTGGGTCCCCCCACATCAATCAATAATCGAGACAATTCCCTACAGGCCAGACTGATCTGGCCAAGCTCTCTCAGCTGAAATACCCTCTTCCCACGCGCGACCCTTGCTTGTACCCAGTTGTCAAGCAAAGCTAACCAGGACAGGCTCCTGCTTTCAGACAGACCAATGGCTTAACGAGACCAGCAGAGAGAAGCATAAATGAGGAAAATACCAGTGAGTGCAGAGGGCACATGCAGCAGAGTGCCATCCTGGCTCCCCCACTATTGAGGATAAGTCAGGGTTGCCTCTACCTGAGGACTTGGCCTGGTTTGTCTGTCACCCCATCTTGGGAGCCTCCAGCCTATAAATTGGCCCCAACCAGCATGGCTCAGCTTCTTCCCAACATACAGGTGGAAAGAGCATCAATCTCAGGATTCTTAGGGGTGATGTAGCTGTGTACACAAAGCGTCCAGTGGTACCTCTATAAACAAGTGCCTTGCCTACCACAGCCCCTTGATGCCCCTGAGCTATATACCACCCCAGGGTAAGTCTGGCTGGCCAGTGAGCTCCGAGAAGCCTGCCTCTGCCTCCTCAGCACTGGAATTACAAGCATGTACCACCACCATGCCCAGCTTTTTAAAAATGTGGACTGTGAGGACTGAACTCAGGTTCCCACTCCTACAAGGCAAGTACTTTACGGACCGAGTCACCTCCCAGGCCCCATGAGCCCAGTCTTGAGTTTGGCCCAAAAAGTGGGATGTTGTTGCCCACTGAATAACCAACCAACAATGTAAGTGCCAATGCAGAGGGTCTGTGATCCTAGCAGCTGGGAGGCCAGGGCAGGAGAGTAACTTGAGCCCAGGAGCTTAAGGGTAACCTAGGCAATGTGACAAGGCCTATCTTTCTTTTTTTTTTTTTTTTTGGCAAAAAAAGGGGGGCAGGACTCTAGACTCAGCCTGAGGTTGGCATGGGGCACAACTAAAGATGCTGCTCCCATGCAGGTAGGAGCAATGTGGGCAAAGCCCAAGAAGCCATCCTCAGAAGTGCCTTCTGAGCATTCTGAGAAGCGCAGTGTGTTGCCCTGGGTGTAATTTGTGGGGTAACCTTGAAAGGACTACAAAAGATGCGAGGTAGCTAAGAAAGCAGTGGGGTGCTCTGAGGAGAGCGTGACACCCCAGCAGGCGGCCTTGGCTGGGTGAGCTGGGCGAGGGCCAGCACAGTGCAGATAGAGATGCAGACTTTGCCCTTCCTTCCTTCTGCCCTCCTAGGAATGCCTTTCAGGAGCTGGTGACGGGCGGAGAGAGGGCTCAGAGGTTAAGAGCAGGAACTGGTGACTCCTGGAACGAAAGGACTCAGAAACAGCCAGGCTAGCAGATGTGGAAAGTGAAGGGAGTCCGGGTGGGGTCCCTGCCTCTGTCCAAGGAACCCCAGTGAGAGACGCTGCAATCCCTCAAAAGAGGGGGTCTCCTGGAGGTGGTCTCTCTTGCCATTTTGTTGGTGAGTATTTACTCAGGGAGATTTTCCAGAACAGCAGAGAAAAAATCAGAGCCAGACACCAGCCCATGCATTGGCTTCCCTTCAAAGTCTGGGCCGACCAGTCCTCCCTTTGGTTTGGGCAAGTCCTGCCCCTGCCCAGGAATTTTGGATCTCCACCCAGGTCCTGCCTAGCTGGTCCTTCCTTCCTGGCCTGGGGCCACCCAAAGCCTGATAGGGCAAACATTCCTTCTAGGTGTGTGTGTGTGTGTGTGTGTGTGTGTGTGTGTGTGTGTGTGTGTCCTAGCCTGTGGATGTTAACAGCCCAAAGCTGACCTGTTAGCCTATACTCCACCCTGCCGCACCCTGAGAAGGGTCACCGAGGACATGCACACCTTAATTCCTGGAACTTAGGAACATGCAGAACATAGAGGACTGCAAATAGATGACCGTGGCAGGCTCAATGTTGGATTCTGTGGGAACTTGTGGGCTCTATAAATCCCTATCTGCCTCAGAATGCAGAGAATCACAAGATATGCCAAAGGAAAGAAATAGAAGTCTAGAGCCAACAAGAAAAACCTGGAACCCTCAGTGGCTAGCCGGGGTCAAAGATGGAACTCATACAGAGAGGCTGGACGAGGGACCATAATATCTTGTTGCAAATGTGCATGTTGGTTTCTGACCACAGCCCTAGAGAGTTTGAAGATGGTTATCTTTCCTAGAGTCTCTCTGAAGGCTCCAGTCAGCAAACATCTCATGTTAGTGCTGAGAGAACCTTGGCTAACTCTAACCTACAAAACTAGTCAATTTTAATTTTGGTTGGTTGGTGTATTTAGAGAAAGGGGTCTCACCATGCAATGTAACCCAGGCTAGCCTCTAACACTTCATTCTCCTGACATCCAGGATCAAGGGTATCTACCTCCACACCCACACTTTTATAGCTGCTGCTATGTGGTAGTTACTTGCAGCATCAGTAGAAAAATAGGGGGTAGTATTCTGTCTTAAGGGTCCACAATCCCTTGCTCTTAGACGTCCTTGTGCATCCTGATAGCCACAGAGCATCCCAGGCTGTGGATGTGGACACTCAGGTCCAGATGAGAGGAGAGACAGTAGCCAGGGCAACTGGCCCCACAAATTGCCCACACTGTTCAACTGTCATCCTCATTCAAAGGGTTTAGTTCCTTTCCATGAAGATTCCTCAGCTGTCATTTCAAAGTTCATGAGCTCCCAATAGCTCGGGTCAGCCATCTCTGTGGGTCTTCTCCTCATGATCCTGATTGCTTTGCTCATATACTTTCTCTCCTCTCTCTCTCTGTCTCTCTCTGTCTCTCTCTCTCTCTCTTTCTCTTTCTCTCTCTAGATGGACCACGAGCTTGACCCAGTGCTTAGCTATGGATCTCTACTTCTGCCTCCATTCATTGCTGGATGAAGGTTCTATAATGACAATTAGGGTGGTCCTTCATTTAATTATAGAGGAAGTCCTGTTTAGGCACCCTCTCCATTATTGCTTGGAGTCCTAGCCAGGGACATCTTGTGGGTTATTGGATGTTTCCTTAGCACCAGGCTTCTTTCTAATCTCACAATGGTACCCTCTATCAAAATGTCCATTTCTTTGTTCTCCCTCTCCGTTGCCCCTCCCATTCAGCCATTTCCTCTCATGATTTGTTCCTGCCTCCCCTTGCTTGCTCCTCCTTATGATCCCAATTTATTCAAGAGATCTTCTCTACTTCCCCTTTCTGGGGAGGGGGGGTCCATAGATGTCTCTCTTAAGTTCCTCCTGTTACCTAGCTGTTCAGGGATTGTGGGTTATAGCCTTATTATTCTTTGCTTTATGTCTAAAATCCACTTATGAGTGAGTACATATCATGTGTATCTTTCTGAGTCTGAGTCTATGTTACCTCACTCAAGATGATGCTCTCTCTCCAGATCCATCCATTTGCCTGCAAATTTCAGGATGTCAGTTTTTTTTTTTTTTTTTTTTTTAACTGCTGAGTAATACTCCGTTGCACAAATGTATAATTTTTTAATCCATTCTTCAGTTGAGGGGCATCTCGGTTGCTTCCAGGTTCTGGCTATTATGAATAATGCTGCTATGAACATAGTTGAGCTATACTTTCAAATGGCTGAAAGACACTTAAAGAATTGCTCAACATTCTTAGCCATGAGAGAAATGCAAATCAAAACAACTTTGAGATACCACCTTACACCTGTCAGAATGGCTAAGATCAAAAACACAGATGACAGCCTATGCTTGAGGGGATGTGGAGCATGGGGAACACTCCTCCATTGCTGGTGGGAGTGTAAACTTGTACAGGCACTCTGGAATGCAGTATGGCGGTTCCTCAGAAAACTGGAAATCAATCTCCCCAATAATCCTGCAATACCACTACTGGGTTAAGAGTACTTAACGCTCTTTCAGAGGACCAGGTTTGGGCAGCCCCCAGACCCCTGAGACTCCTGTTCCGGTTCCAAGAGATCTGGCGCCCTCTTCTGTCTTCTTCAGACACCTGCACTCACATGATACGCACTGACAGATGCTGCTGGCTCTGAGTTCTTCCTAGTAAGTTGGGATGTAAGTGCTGAGGTTCACACTTTAGATTTGTCCAGAGAAAAGAGAGCCCAAGAAGATGGAAACAGAAAATCAGGCCAGGATGGCTTTGAAGACAAGTACACAGTCATCAGAATCAGGATCAATCCTCCCTGGAACCGCCAAGCACCCACCTGCCCATCTCCACAGAGGTCTGCCTTGGCAACCGTTACCATCACAGCTTTACAGGTTCTCCCTGCTTAGCCCCTGCAAGGACCAGAGGCCATTCCTGTTACTTTCTGTGACAGGTTCTTCCCAGGAGTGGACTCCAGCAGCCTTTTGAAAGGCCTCTTACGTTCAGTCCAGGTTTGAGGGGGAAAAAACTGAAGCCCAGCCTGACACTGATGGTGCAGTTTAAATCCCAGCACTCAGGAGGCAGAGACAGGTGGGGCTCTGTGAGTTCAAGGTCAACGTGGTCTACACAGTGAGTCCCAGGATAGCCAGGGCTGCATAGTGAGATCATTTCACACAACAAAACAAGACCTACAAATAAATCAAAAAAAAGGAAGGAAGGAAGAAAGGAAGGAAAGGGAGAGAGGGAGGGAGGAGAGAGGGAGGAGGGAGGGAGGAGAGAGGGAGGAGGGAGAGGAGACAAATAAACAAACCGAAGCTCAGAGGGCTTAAATAAATACCTTGTCTGGACCTCAGTACCAGTCTTGGCTCCAGAGGAAAACCTTCGGACAGAGCACAGCAGGACACCGAGCAGGAAAGGTAGCTCAGCAGGTAGAGGCTTGCCATCATCCAGACTGGAGTTCCGTCCCCGGAACCCTCTGGCAGAAGGAGAGGAAAGAGAAATGACACCTGAAAACTGTCCTTTGACCTCCGCACACACACTGTGGCATTCGTATCCCCATCACACGCCAGACAGCACCAGGGAAACAAGAATACAGTCTTCAGAAAAAGAGCAGGCTGAGCCCAGCTGCGGCGGCCATGCTTTCCCCAGCGGAGGTGCGGCCAGGAAAGGGTCATGCTCTCAGAGCACCTTTTACCCAGAATGCATCAGCAGATGCTTAAGATGCTCGCCTGGGTCCTGGGGCTCAAACTCAGGCTATCCAGCTTGGTGGTAAGCTTGCTTACTCCCCAGATCTTCTCTCCAGCCCTCTGTTGTTCTTTACATGCTGGTTTGGAGGCCCGTTGGTCAGTCACTCTTAGCTAATCTACCCAACAGCGGCCTGAGCCTGGTTTCCTGGCTTCTTGTGGGTGCTCAGTAGCCCAGAGTAGAGACCACAGTCTCCTGCCTTCCTTATGTCTAGCACTGGCCACATTAAAACAAAAGGGGTATGATTAGGCATAAGATGCTGAGACAGGACTTGGACTCACAGACTGAGATAAAACACGAGTGAGCACTCATGCAGAACAAGCCAGAGAAATAGGAGAAATAAGAGCCCTGTTCTCTAGGTGCCTGAAGGAGACAAGGCCTTTCCGGTAATTTTTTTTTTTTTGGGGGGGGGGCACTTTCTGTACTTTGAATTTTTCTTTGACTATGCATTCTTTCAAAATTCATTAAAATCTAAATGAAGGAAGAAGGCTATAAATAGCCCCTATTGTTTATTCCACCTTCAACAGCTTCCACTGGGCTGGCTCACAAGGTCACCTGCACCTGATGAAGTGTCCTCACCGTACCCCAATAGTTGGCTGTGTTTCCTGTGAACTATGGACTTCCTTTGTTTCAGAAGTCTCGGGACAGGGCTCCATGCTCTGTGCAGAGTGACCTCTTTTTCTTCCTGGACTGATGGGCTGGGCTTTGCTTCAGGGACTGCTGAGGATGGTCTGTGTCCCCTCTGGCTGGAAGCTATGGAGACAGAATGATCATGAATGAGTCATCCCCACTTCTCTGGGCACGTGGCTGGGCATCCGGTTTGCACAACCCAGCCTCTAGGCCTGTGTCCTTGGCTGTAATGCGGCCCTCAGGGGAGCTTGGTGAAGCCTCTTAGGATTCCTGTGTCAGCATTTAAAAATAGTTAAGAAACTGGAGGCCAGAATCCGTGTGGACAAGATGAAAATAAGTCTATCATATGCTCACACTGCATGCCTGTCACATGCTCACACTGTATGCCAGATACTATCATTTATTTCCTTCTGTTCTGTTCCGATTTCATTGTTATTAGGCCAAAAGCCAGTGCCTTTATCTTCCGAGGCATCTTGCCAGCCTAGTTTGGCTTTCTAAAGAGAGGGTCTCACTACGTAACTCAGTGTGGCTTCAAACTTAATACTTCTGTCGATGGCTCCTTTAATGCTGGCATGCGCCACCATTTCCAGCCACCATGTACTAGGGCCTACCAAGAGTTAGCAAGTTTATTCTTTAAGAATGACTTTGGCCATGCCTGGGTACCTGCCCTGGATTCTTTTTGGAAGCACAACCCCACCCTATCCCTACCCACTAGCTCTCCATAGGAAAGCCTTGTGCTGGCCTCTTGGAGACCCTGTAACAACTGGGAAGGGATTGAGAATACCATGCACACCTGAAGAGAAGACAGAGACTCTGCACACTCCTCTCTCACCGGTGCCCATGTAAACGCCTCGGCAAGCCCTTCCATCAGACAGACTTGGCCAGGTTCCCCCACCAACCGGAGTCTGAATGAGACACGTGAGTGAGTTTCTTGGCTCAAAAGCTTGTTAAAGAAGTGTTGCAGCAGGTTTTCTAGCCCACAACTCCAACAGACCTTGCAACTTTGGTCATGGACTTTGGACTACAGTTAAGGCGTGTCTGAACTCGAGGAAGAGCTAAATTGTTAAAGAAATCGCTGGAAAAGGGCATCAGTGGTCAGATGTGTGAGTGAAGCTGTGCCCGGCCTTGAGGATCAGCAAGAAGGCAGCCTGTGGGAGTCAGAACATGAGCAGTTGCCCTGGTGGTACAGGGAAACTAAAAGAAACCCTCAAGCTTCTCCGGTTTAAAGGTCACTAATTTTTAGCTCAGGTACTAGTTTATACCTGTAATCCCAGTGTTTAAGAGGCAGAGGCAGGTGGACCATGAGTTTAAGGACTACCTGGTCTCCATTGTGAATTTGAGACCAGCTTGAGCTACATAGTCAGACCCTGTCTGAAAAACAAAAGAAACAAACAAAACCATGGACTGAGCACGTGGTTCAGTAGCAGCATTCTAGGCATGCGTAAGGGCCTGGGTTGGCTTTCAGCACCCACAAGAAAGATAATTACTCTCTTGCATGGAGCAACCTATTACTCCCCACGGCTTTCTGGAGACAATATTCTGCTGTGCAGGTTACACTGATGGCGGAGGAAATTCTTCAGTGACCCTCTGTTTCTCCTCCCATTTCTGCTTTATCTTTCTGCTTTAACCATGCTGTTAGGTGCACATCGGCTTACAGCTTGTCTGTCTTCATGATGGATGGACACTCTTTTTGAGACAAGGTCTTTCTACATAGCCCTGGCTGGCCTGGAACTGTCTAAGTAGACCAGACTAACCTCAAACTCACAGAGATCCACCTGCCTCTGCCTCTGAGTGCTGGGATTAAAGGCATATTTCACTATGCCAAGCTGACTTGAGCCTTTTATTCTAACCAAATGCTTCTTTTCCTCCTGTAACAGATCTTCAAAGACTGGCTATCCTTCTGTCTGGATGAGCCATCATTTGTATGTCTGGGTAGGTGGACGTGTGCATTGCAGATGTGAAGGTCAGAGGACAGCATATGGGAATCTCTCTTTCCTCCCAGGGTTCTGGGAATTGCAGTCAGGTAACCGGACCTTGGCCCTGTCTGTCTAACTCAGCAACAAAAGGATGATGTAACATTGCTACCCACTGTGACATTAAGGAGGGTTAGAGGAGAAGATGAAGAAAAAAAAGTGTGACTCAACATCTTTAGATCCAGAAAGAGGCAAAGGAGATCCAGGGACCCTTTCCTGTGTGCTTACATCAGGCATGAGCCAGATGGAGCTGGACCTTTCTTGGGGAGTTCATGGGGTGAAGAGTCCTTTTTCAGACACCCTATGGTGGGCACCCCCTATTCAATTCAGGAGCTTTCCAGGATTTAGAACCTTCCTCAGAAACCCACACAGCTGTGGGGGACAGTGACAGTGTCCCCAGGTGAGGAATTGCTGTCATATACTGCCCATCTGAAAATGTATACAGTTACCACAAAGAACTACATAAAGAAACTGCCCACACAAACATAAAAAGACAGTTAATTTGGAATTTTGTTTATTTTTATTAGACTCTTAAAGTTTCAACAAAACTGGAAGCATTAGAATAAATGGGCTAGGATTTTCAAGGCTCTTTCCTTCTGGTTTGGGAGTGAGGGGCAAAGCTAGAGACCAGCCTGGGGACTGGAGTCCTGTGTCCGCTGCCCTGCTAGCTAGTACTGTAGTGAGTGAAGGGACCTTCTCCCTAGGTCGCTGAACCTCAGCTGGACACTCCTGGTGCAGCAACATCTGGAGTGGAGGTCAACAGGAGGTGTGGAGCCTAACTCCAGCTACACATCGGGCTCTAGGAGACCCCACGGTGAAGGGTCAGGCTGTTTGGAACACTGGTTGTGGGCGCATGATAGTGAGCGTAGCCCTGCCCGAAGCA
Source organism: Sigmodon hispidus (assembly GCA_004025045.1). NCBI lineage: Eukaryota > Metazoa > Chordata > Mammalia > Rodentia > Cricetidae > Sigmodon > Sigmodon hispidus. The sequence continues at coordinate 31,651 of PVIH01003316.1, read as the reverse complement.
GTTCCCTCGCCGACCTGTTCCGGCTGGGCTGCTCTGGATGCAATGTGAAATATGGCCACCGGGAGTCGCTGTTACCCAAAAAAGCAGGAAAATGTGTGCAAGAAGCCTCTGGCGTGAGTGAGCCAGCCAGGGTCCTGCAAGCTCAAAAGAAGATTTTGGAGATTATACTTCACAGGCAGAATCCCTCGAGGCTCAGAGAGGCCTTTCAGCATAACCAGCCTTACCCCAGAAAGCGACTTCATTTACAATTAGAATCGTATTTTAGAGGTGAGGATGTGACCTGTATGTACTAAGTTACATAACAAGTGCATGACACTGCTGGAATCGGATCTATGCCCAGCCATCGCTGGTGTAATTTTTTCAGGATCCTATCCCTACCCCCACCCACCCATCCAAACCCAAGTCCCTCTGTCTAGCCCCAGCATTCCTTCCTCAATAAAGGTATTTTTGACTCTTACTGCAATGTGAATAAGGCATTGAGAGGCAAGCTACTACCTAAGGCCACCAAAAGCATGAGAAGTGTAATTTAACTGCAGTCTTACCCTGACCATCTAGATGCTCAGCTGCTGGGAGCAGGCGCACAGGGAAACATAGTACCCATCTCACTAACACTCACCTAGGGCTACCCTCTAAACTATGGTCCCTGGGGTGTTTCTATGTGAAGAGAATCACAAGGTCACTCCTTCCTCCTCTGTGACACTACTTATCATATCTCTGGTGATGGTCAGAGGCAGCCTCTCCTATAAGGACCCTGCCAAGGTCTTTTGTTTCCCACAGGTACCTTGTCCTTGCAGCCCAAGGGCTCATGGGTAATCTCTTCCCCTATACTGCCACAGATCTGCCCAGAGCAGGGCAGAAACAAGGCAGGCTGGAGTGATGGCAATCAAGAGTGAAGCCATCAAGAAGCCAAGAGAAGGGGCTGGAGAAGCAGTTTAGCTGTTAAGAGCACTGTTGCTCTAACAGAGACCCAGGTTCTAATCCTAACACCCACATGTTGGTTCCTAACTCCAGTTCCAGAGGATCTAATGCCCTCTTCTGACCTCTGTGAGCACCCAGCATGCATGCAATGTAATACATATATGCAGGCAAAACACACACAAAAATATAACATATGAATCTAATTCAAAAAAAAAAAAAAAAAGGAGGCCAAGGCAAAGAGCATGGTGGTAGTTTTTCAGAAGGGAGAGAGGATGTGAGCCCTGACTACACAGTAAAGGAAATGACAGGACTGAAGGAATGTAACATATGGGAATGTGAGAAGTAGTCATCATATGTAATCAAATGTGTTGATATCCTACATCAAGACATCAGTTGTCAAATGTCAAACTCCAGCAGCTTAAGACAATGACAAACATTCATGTCTGAAACCATTTCTGGTGATGGGTGTTTACGGCTTCAGGGTTTTCACAAGGCCTCTGCTGTCGCTTGAAGTCTTGAGGAGAATGAAGGATTCTTTTTGCATCACTCAGGAGCATGGTCCTATTTATCATCTAGTTACTCCAAACCAGCTCTAGGTGTGTCCAAAGCCATGGTGTCATCTTCCCCAGAGCAGCACTTGACAGAGGGAACCATGGATATTTATTAGCCTCAGAAGTGAATGCATCCATTTCCCAAGGTGGCCCTAGCTCTCATGTAGATGCTTCCAGATCTAAACCACAGTTTGTGTAGATTTTAGGGACTACCCTGGAACTAACTGCCCTAGAAAAGAAGATGTCTCCTCCTCCTCCTTGAGATTTTTTTTAAAGTTATGTGTGTGGGTTTTATGTGCCTAAGTGCAGTGTCCTTGCACGCCAGAAGAGGGCATCAGAGTCCCTGAAACTGTTAGAGGCAGTTGTGAGGTCCCCAACAAGGATGCTGGGAACCAAACGTGGATTTGGCCTTAACTTGGTCTTAGCCTCTGAGCATCTTTTTAGCTCCAGTTTATAATTGTCATTGTAAAAAAAAAAAATGTACCACACAAAGTGTCACTTTAGCCATTTCTAAGTATATGCCTTGATGTAGTTAAATAAATTTACCTTGTTATGCAATTGTCACCAACCACCTCCGAAACTTTCTTGTCTTTCTAAATCAATTTCTAGGCACTAACTCCACAGAAGACCTCAGGCAGCCCCAGCAACCGTTATTCTACTTGCTATGATGAATTGCACAATTGGTACCGCCCACAAAGGAATTATGCAACATTTGTCTTCCTGTGATTAATTTCTTTTGCTTGCTAGTATGTCTTTAGAGTGGAATGTCTTCAGCATTTGTCTACATGTAGCATATGTTAGAATTCCCTCCAACTCCAGACCAAATAATATCCCATGATGTGCACATGTCATTCTGTAGTCAGAAGTTTCTCTGTCCTACCTGCCTGGTCCCACAGCCACTTATGAAATAATTATGCAGAGGCTTAATATTATAGTAACTGCTGGGTCCGTAACTCAATCTTATTACTGTCTAGCTCTTACACTTAAATAAATACATAATTCTTATCTATATTTTTATCCACATGGCTTGGTACCTTTGCTCAGCACAGAATTCTCATCCTGCTTCCTCTGTGTTTGGCTGACATCTCCTTCTCTGCCTTTTCTCTTCCCAGAATTCTCCTAGTCTGGTTGCCCCACCTCTACTTCCTACCTACCTATTGGCCAATCAGTGCTTTATTAAAACAATATGAGTAACAAATCTTTACAATGAGCAAGAGCATTCTCCCACATCATTCTGTGTTGCTATGACATCTCTTCCCAGCAAGGGCTTGAACAGCTTTAGATGCGTTCTCCTAGTCTTACACCATCTTATTCTGAACATGTCCTGGGAGTCCTGTACAAAGTCAGGAATCCATTCTCTCTCATCCCTCTCAGAAGCCTCAGGGCCTAGGAATGCTCCTGATACCCTGGATGCACTCACTGTGCTGACCCTGACCTAGAGGGAATAGACTGACTAGCATGAAGTTTTGAATGCCATCAACCGCCTTATAGTACTGACTCGCTCACGTTTCTCATGTTACCTGGCTGGGGAAGAGGTGCTTGCTTTATCCAGGGTGAGCTACTTTCTCATGTGTCTGTCATTCTGTCATCACAGGGGATCTTCGTAGGTGTTATTCTCTGGCCAGCCTGAGTCTTTGGCTTTTGCTTGGAGATCAGTGCTGCCTGAGATCTCACCCCATAGAGCAGGGATGTTGGGGCATGGTCCACAGGCTCTAAAAGAGATCTGCCAGCTTTGGGTGCCTCTTGGCTTTTCCTGGCTTCTATGGTCACATTGCCCCCAATGGTATGTGCCTCTTCTATCAGGACACTTGTGATGACAATGAAGGTCCCCTCAGCCAGTCCTCCTGCTGTGACCCTTAACTTAATTATATCTGCAAAGATCCATTTCCCAAATAGGATCACACTAAAAAGAATGCAGGAATCAGAACTCTTGACTTATTTGGATGCCCATTATCCATCGTCCTGTAATCATTGACTGTGGTGGCCATGGGGCACTTTCCCGGGTGATGAGCATCCTCTATGTGTGAACAGTGAATAGTCTGTACCCTTGTCATACTGTGGGCCTGTCCCCAGGGTTCCCACTGGGAATTGGCAGAGCCAGCACTGGCCCTACTTACACTATAACCAACAAGTCCTTGGTGGGTCATTACTTCCTCTGCCAGTAACCAAGGGAAAGGCTCACAATAGTGAATGGGTGTGCCCACAGCAGCGACATGCCACCATTCTGTGGCTAGCCTCCAGAGTGCCAAGAGACTGGAAACACTGCCCATTTTGGAAATAGGAGGGTGGTCATCTGGGAGTCACTAGCCTGGTGGGGGAGGGGAAAGGACTATGCTACAGAGGAAAATGATGGCAGGGAGAGAGCTCCTCTGTCCCCAGGGACAAGGCTTCTGTCCCCTCCATTCACTTGGCCCAGCTGATGCACACCTCTCATCAGAGGCCTGCCCTTCCCCCATCATCTACAGGGCTCAGATGGAAGCATAACCCATTAACCCCTTCCTGGCCTCTCCACTCCACTTTGCAGCTGTCACACAGCAGCCTCAGTGGAGCAGGGAAGGGATTGAGCAGTTAATCACAATTACAGAGCAGTATATCAGCTGCTAGCTGTCTCTATCATCGGCTGCCAGCCGGCCTCAACCATGGGACTGCCTGCAGCAGCCACACTATAGGTTCACCCCTGGGGACTGCCCCAAGGCTCCAGTCATGTGTGACCTCTATCATCAGAATGCCATCCAATAGCTTTCAAATTGGCACCAGTCCTCCGGCAGGTCCACGCCACATCCTCCTCAAGGCCACCCTCAACTACATCGCTCCCTGCTACCTGATCTGTTTATGGGTACCACATCCTAACTTCCAACTTGCTTGAGATTCCAAGTATGAGCTACCACACCCCATGGTGGTATTGCTGCTGTATGTGTTTACATGTGGTGTGTGTAAAGAACCTGTATATGTGAGTATATGCATGTATGTGAGTACAGTATGTACTTGTGTGTTCTGATGTGTGAAGGTTTGATGAGATCTGATATCTTTCTCCATCACTCTTCACTTTATTCATTGAAGCAAGGGCTCGGAGTTGAACCCAGAGTTCACTGATACCAATAGTCTAGCCCGCCTGCTTATTTCCAGGATCCCCTGGAACTAAGGCATACTATCTTGTCTACCCAATACTTACATTGGTTTTTGGAATGTGATTTTGCTCCTCATGTCTATGTGATAAAGGCTTCATCCGCTGAGCCAGCTCCCTGGCTCCTGGCTCCTATTCAAGTTGTTATGTAGTGCTGGGAATCAAATGTTGGTTTTCATGAATGCTAGGCAAGTGTTCCACTAACTTAGTTACACACCCTGTCCCCTGTAGGTCTGTCCCTGGGTGGATATTTGGAAGTGACAGAGTCGGTGCTGACCCTGCTTACAGTACCACCATCAAGTCCTTGATGAGCCACATTCTGTCTGCTAGTGGCCAAGGGAAAGTCTGACAATGGCAAAAGGATGTGCCCACAGCAGCAACATGCCACCATTCTATGGCTAGCCTCTTCTGAGCCCTGCTTCAGAGTTTCAGGAGGCTAGAGACACTGTCCACCCTGGAGGCAGGAGGAAGGTCATCTGGGATGCACTGCTGTGTCAAAAGCACTCATCTGGATCTACCCTAAGATTAACCTGTGTGGTGTTGACTTCCCGGGGCTCCAAACAGTTCGCTCTAAGCTAGTACTCAGACTTCAAAAAGATGCATCTTCTTGAGCATAGAGACCAGAGGCTAATACTTTTCTTAATTTTAAGGACATCACCGGAAGTCCCTGGCAAAACTCTCCAGTTTATTTCTGTCAGTGAAGGCTGCAGGCTAGCCTCTGCCTTTGGGCCAGACTTCTCCTTCCTTGGCTTGCAGACAAGGTATTTATATTTTTTCATACACAGTCACACGGTGTCTGTGATACGGCTGTGTCTATCCGAATGCCTCTCTTATCAGTATGCCAGTCTTTGGATGAGGACTACTTTGCTCTAATGTGAGCACATCATCACTTGATTGCTCCTGTCTAGACTATTTCCAAATAAGGCTGCATGCCAGGAGGGCAGGGTCAGGATGTGAGCATCTTTTCTTGTCATGAGATGGGTTCAGTCTGTGACCACCACTTAAAACATCAACAACAACAAAAACATATTTGGGGTTATCATGATGGCTCTATGGGTAAAGTATCTGCTTCACAAGCATGAGGATCTGAGTTTGAATGTCTAACATACACATAAAAAAGTTGGACATGATGGTGTGCATCTGTATCACTGCCAGGTGGGGGGAGGGGCAGCCTGCAGACAGAAGGGAGCTCAAAAGGATCCACAGTGTCGGTGTGTACTAGATTTATTTTTAGCTGAGGGAGTAAGGGAAAAAGACACTCACACTCTCTCTTGATAATTTCTTTATTCTCTATTCTTTCATGTTCTGTGTTCTTCCATTGTTGACTGAAGAAAAAGCACTCCAAGATGAAATTTTAAGGCTCATGTGATAACAGGAAGGTCCACCTCTTCTGATGGACTAAACCCTGAACAGCCATACAAAGGTCTATTTGTTGATTGTTACATAAAGTAGTTCCTCATGCAAATGTCTCTAATCTTAATTTACATGTTTTACCCAAGGAGAGCATCACATGCCTCTGTGACCTAGTCCTTTATTATATAACGTGTGCAATACACAACTGGAGGCATCTTTCAACCAAAGTCATAGAATGGCTGCAAAGCCCCTTCATCAAAGCAATCATTGTCTTCCACAAGGATTCTTGGATCCTTTAAGGTCAAAGTACTTTTTTTTTTAAGATTTATTTATTATGTATACAACATTCTGCCTCCACTGCCTGTGTGCCAGAAGAGGACACCAGTTCTCTTTATAGATGGTTGTGAGCCACCATGTGGTTGCTGGAAATTGAACTCAGGACCTCTGGAAGAACAGTCAGTGCTCTTAACCTCTGAGCCATTTCTCCAGACCTGTTAAAGTACTTCTAAAAAAACCTAGCTGTTCATTTCAATATCTACCCCATACAGTGATTCTGCTAAATTCCTACAGAGTATAGGTAAAAACATGTATTTTTTTCACAGCCAAGTCTTTTGTTGGCAGGTTGCATATTTTGATTATAAACAATCAATCATTTCACTATTTATCTTGAAAATTAATCTTATGAAGCATCTTAAAGGAATTATAAATCTAAACTTTTATATATATAAAAAAAACAACCAATCAGCTGTACTTTAGATCTTTAGGGTGCATACCCATTCATCAATTTTTTTATATCATTGAAAGCAGGAATGAGTATTAGGAATCATCATCAACCAACCCTAGCAAGAAAATATGCCAGCCACTAATAGTTGGGCTGCTTTGTATTTCTGACCTCAGTCCTTGTGAACTTGAGATTGTTTTCTGGGGTTTTTCATCTTAAGGCTATTATTGAAACATCTGATCTAACCCAAAGTTATTATAAGGCTTTGTTTCAGCCAATGATGCACAATAAACCTGTGACTATGTCTCTTAATATTAAGATTAAAGGAATTTGAGCATCCTGGCTCCTGAAACTCAATTTTTTTCTCTTAATTATTAACTTGAGCTACAATCTATGCAGCCTTTTAAGTGCAACTTATAGGCCCTAGCTGTGCAACAATTTCTTGTATTTCCTTTTATTCATCAAAACTCCGTATAAGCTAACATTATTATTATCATCAGTTAGCTTAGGAAGAAATCATCTCCATAATAATCCATAAGTAAAAATGCCCAGTAGAATGAGATGTTTCCATGAGATAAACACACCACATTACAGGCAGTGGGGATTTCCCCTTTCCTGTTCACACCATGCCAGATACCAGGAGAAAGATGGCAGCAGCAAACATGCAAAGGCATAGCAGCAACAGAAGACCTCCCAGGGTCTGTGGTCTCCAGGCCTTGCCTATCTGAGATTCTGGGAGTTTCCTCCTGGTAGGCTGATATCTTGAACTTCAATTTCCACCTGCTGTCCTCTGACATGGCCACAGGCACAGCTGTAACCCTCGCACTGGGAATGGGGGTGAGGCTAGAGACTGCAAGTCCTCAGAGCTCACTGGCCAGCAAGCTTAGCCAGTGGGTGAGCTCCAAGTTCAGTGGGAGACCCTGTCTCAAAAAAATGCAATACAGAGTAATAGAAGAAGATGCTCAATGTTGACCTCTGACCTCCACACACATATGCACAGGTGTACATCCACATACCACACACACATGATTTGTTTTAAAACAAAGGAATACTTTAAAGATTTGTTTTTATTTTATGTGAATTGGTGTTTTGCCTGCATGTATAATATGTAAGAGTGTCAGATCTTGGAATTACAGACAGTTGTTAGCTATTATGTGGATGCTGGGATTGGAACTCAGGTCCTCCAGAAGAACAGTCAGTGCTCTTAACCGCTGAGCCATCTCTCCAGCCCACCAAAGGAATATTTAAAAAAAAAAAAGTAGCCAGGTGTGGTAGCAGACTTATTTAATGCCAACATTCAGAAGGCAGAGCAGGCATATCTCTGAGTTGCAGGCCAACCTGGTCTGTAGAGCAAGTTCCAGAACAGCCAGGGCTGTACAAAGAAATCCTGCCTCAATAAATACAAGCAAAAAGTGTCAGACCTGGGAGGACAGTGCAAGAGTTAAGAGCTTTATTGTTTTTACAGAGGATCCAAGCCTAGTTACCAGAAGGCACATAGGATAGCTTACAACCACCTGTAACTTCCACACCATGGTACCCAGCACCCTCTTCTGGCCACTGAAGGTACTGTGCATGTACGTGCATGCACACACACACACACACACACACACACACACACACACACTTTAAAATTAATTTCTAAAAAATTATCCAGGCTTCTGCCTCAGGCCAGGGAGAGGCCAAGAAAGGAGAGCTCTGGTGCTCCAGGGACAGGAGAAGCTGGTACCTAAAGAGACTGACCTGAAGAACATGCAAGCATGTTCCCCGTTAAAACAGCTTCCCGGGTCAATGCAGTGAGTGCTGAGAAACATGTTGGCTGGTCTGATTAAGGAGGAAAAGGATCTTCAGCCAAAAGACCAACTCCTGAAGAGTGACAGGAACTTCCTCAAGAGCTGAGCCTAAGGATATGGCTGGTGTGCAGGGGGCTAGAGCTGAGCTATCTACAGGCATGGCAAGTAACTGCAAAAGATGCCTGAGAAAGAACCATTAGAGGATACTCTGTACACACACACACACAGACACACACACACACACACACCCCACTGTATCTGTGGAGGCCTGAGGAAGGTTGTGTTTTGCTTTCTTTCTACCTTACTCCTTTAAGGCAGGGCCTCTCAATGAACCTGGAGCTTGGGCTTTTTGGTTCAGCAGGCATCCAGCAAGCCCAGTGATCCTCTGAGCTGCTCAGTGCTGGGTTTACAAACCTGTGTAAGACCAGGGCTGGTTTGTTACTTGGCTCCTGAGTCAAACTCTGGTTTTCATGTTTGCATATCAATTGCAGTTGTATGAACTACCATCTGCATCCCAGGGACGTGGGGATGCCAAATGCATGTTCCTGTTCTCTTCCCTCATAATTAATATCTATTGTAGCAGAACGTTCTCTAGGTTTCAGATTAGCAGGTAGAACAAGATACAGCCCTACTACTGAGCCATACCTCACCTCTCTCTCTCCAAAAAAGAAAAAGAGTTTTTCCATGTGGCCATGGCTGTCTTGGAACTTGCTCTGTAGACCAAACTGACCTCAAACTCAGAGCTACACCTGTCTCTGCCTCCCAACTGTTGAGATTAACCCACTGCCCAGATTTTTTAACACTATTTTGCTAAGGGGTCCTTGAGTTTCCTGCTTTAGCCTTCCAAGTAGCCAAGGTTACAGGTCTGGGCCACCGAGCTGGGCTCCTTTCTCTTCTGATAACTGGTTCTATCTAAGGATGCAGATGTGATGGCCAGTATTCACACAGTCATTCGTGACCATGCACTGAGAGCCATGGAGCAGTGAGACAGGTGCCCAGTCCCCTAAACTGTGGAGCGTGTGCCAACATTAGAGTGCCTGCCTCTAGTCTCTACATGAAAGACAGATGTCTCCACTTTGTTTAACTCCGACTTAGCAGGCCTCCCCTCTTTACCACACAGCCAGTACACATTTCAGATAGTCTTGCCCATTTTATGAATCCTCTCTACCTTTTAGGCAGGAAACACACCCTCCCCCAACAAGCTGGACTCTCCAGAGGGCATCTTGCTCAGGCTTCAATCCCTTGGTCTCCTGCTGAAATATCTTCCTGAAAGCCCTCATTCCCTTTGCTCCGCCCCCTAATCTTGTCTTATACTGAGCCTCCTCCTGAGAGCCCTTCATTTCTGGGTCCTCTGGTCTGATAGCTTTCTCTGACATCAACCTGGCTGCGGAGTGTCAGTTTGTAAGTCTTTTGGAGCAAGTCCTCAGGACCTTTCGTGGTGCAGATGGGATCCAACAGGGATCCAGATACAGGTGGGACAAATGTAGTTTATTTGTGGATGCTCAGTTTGTTACCCTCCACCCCACGCCCTGAATGCTTTTATGTCAGGCCCGCAGGTGGTTGCGTGATGGAATGGATGGAGGATGAGCCCGCGAGAGGGCGCTAGAGCTCTGCAGCCCAGCTGGGTGGGCGGGGCCTGGGTGGGGCGAGGCCGAGGCGGAGTCAAGTTGTGCAGGACTGAGCTGACCCCTCCCACAGCCTAATGTCCTGGAACCGCGCGCCCCTCCCGCCGCAGATAATTAACTGGAACCAATAAAACGTTGATGGCGGCGCCTTTGTAGGCACTGCGGCGGCTTTGTCATGGAAAGCGCGGTCCCCACCCGCCCTGTCCCCGCAGCTGGCCGCGAGTCGCCCGAGCCACCTGGACGGGACCCGGGACCCTCGCCGGCCCATCTGCCGCACTGTCAGCTGCGGGGAACAGGGAAGGCAGGCGGCTCCGAGTCTGCGAGTCCACAAAACTTCTGCTAATGGTGGCACTGGAAACGGCTGGATCAGCCGGCAGGCCTGATTTTTCATTGAATGCTTTCCTCTCGGTCCGCACGGCAGGCCCCTGGAGAAAATGTCTGAGAATGCTCATGAAACAGGAATCCAGAGCTGTCCTCATCTGACAAGGAAACGGGGACTACTTCATGGCTGGGTGAGCCAAACAAGCCAGGTCACCCGGCTGGCCGTCCAATACTCGTCCCAGAGTTTGCAGCCCAGCCCGGTGATGGTCCCTCATAGGTCCCTGCTTTTCTACTTTGTCTGTGGTCACATGTTGGTGCACTGTGTCCCTTCAGTGGAGCGGACAGAGGACCTGTGAGGTTCATGAGCAGTCTGTCCTCAGAGAGAAGTGAGATAGTGATAGCGAGGAAGTTTTCAAAAGACTGATCGCCGGCATGTCCTTACGGTACCATGTCAAGGCACTGTGTCTGCTGAGCCACTGTGAATTTATGCTCGTCTCAAAGTCCTTCTGGAAGAACAATGCAGTTTAGGATTCTCCTCCCTGAATGCTCCTTGCTGCTTTTGATCTCACGCTGCTGTAATCTCCTCTGACAGCTGTCTATCTGTGGACCACCCCCCCCCCCACATCCCCTTGTAAGGAATTCAGTGAAACTGATAGCTGGGGGGTGTGGCTCGGTGGCAGAACTTTACATAGAAACCATGAGGCCCTGGGTTCCATTCCCAACACCAAAACCAAACAAAACACCAACGTTGGCACAGGCACACTGTACTAGTCAGATATGAAATTCACACTCCAGCCACATCACCAGATGGTAGACCTCCAACAAGCAACTTCCGTGGCTCCCAGGAGGTAGCTGCAAAAGAAGCAACCCCCTGCCTCATCCCTTTTTTCCTGCACCTACCAGTGCTGGGCTCTGAGCTGCCAGCACACAAGCCTCTCCTCTCTGGACTATTTATCTCCTCTGTCAAGTGAGCTCAGGAAGTGCAGCGGAATTTCCAGCAACTTCGAATATGAGATTTATATATGTTGACTGTGCTAGCTAGTTTTATATCAATTTAGCAGCAGCTGGACTCATCTGAGAGAAGGGAAAAATGCCTCCATATGATCAGGCTGTAGAGAGGCCTGCAAGGCATTTTTTTCTTTAGTGATTGCTAGGGGAAGGCCCAGCTCATGGTGGCTGGTACCATCCCTGAACTGGTGGTCCTGGGTTCTTTAAGAAAGCAAACTGAGCAATCCAGTAAGCAGCACTCCTCCATGGCCTCTGCATCAGCTCCTACTTCCAGGTTCCTGCTCTATTGGAGTTCCTGCCTTGGCTTCCCTTAATGGATTGTGACTGGGGTATGTAAGACAAATAAACCCTTTCCTTCCAAGTTGCTATTGACCATGGTGTTGCATCACAGCAGTCACAGTCTTAACTAGGACATCAATAAAAGTCAGAATGGTATGTGCTGATGGGGTGACTCGATCATCGTGTTGGCCCTCAGGTATACCAAGGGGTAAACAACTGAGGTGTATGCAGGCCACACATTTTATTGTGTGTGGTATGTGACTTTATAGGGATGCTGTTCTTGCCAAGTCTAGCTTTCAGGACAAGAAGAGCCCAGCCCCTAGAGTGCCTGATCTGGCCTTGACAGCAGAAGCAGATGGAGGGGTTGATTCAGCTTCTGGTGTCCTTCTGTACCACCTCCAGGCCTTTCCCTACCGCACAGTCCGAGGTGAAGGAAGAATAGGAGCAGAGCTTCGGATAACCACCAGGGGCTGTATGACGCTGACTGTGCTGTCTGTCTTCTCTAGACCTCATGCTCCTCATCTGAAAAGTGGGAACAGTGTTCTTCCAAAATGTATAGAGAACTGAGACATGAGCTATCACCACTGTGTTCATCCAACCTTAGGCGATTGCCCACATGATTGCATGGCACTATATACTGGTCTCTACCATGAAATACAATAGGGTCCCCGGGGCACAGAACTCCTATGACAAGTACAATCCGCATGCAGAACACTACAGGGATTCTCAGGCCTGTTCCTACCCAGCCCTGAGTGAATCCTCCCCACATGGGTGCTGAGGTGAATAGAGTGGCTGAAGGTTCAGTCAGGAGCCAGGAAACACCCTTCACTCACAGGTGGATAAGAAAAACAAACAAGGGGCTGGAGAGATGGCTCAGAGGTTAAGAGCACTGACTGTTCTTCCAGAGGTCCTGAGTTCAATTCCCAGCAACTACATGGTTGCTCACAACCATCTACAATGAGATCTGGTACCCTCTTCTGTATACTGTATACATAATAAGGAAAGAAAGAAAGAAAGAAAGAAAGAAAGAAAGAAAGAAAGAAAGAAAGAAAGAAAGAAAGAAAAAAACAAGCAACGGGGCTGGAGAGATGGCTCAAAGGATAAGAACGCTGACTGCTCTTCCAGAGGTCCTGAGTTCGATTCCCAGCAACCATATGGTGGCTCACAACAAACTATAATGAGATCTGGTACCCTCTTCTGTATACTGTATACATAATAAATAAATTTAAAAAAAAAACAAAACAAACAAAATAGCATCTGCCAAAGACGGCGCTAAGAGGCACTGTCACTGACGCACAGGACGGTCCTCAGCTCTCGAGTGCTGCCAAGGCTCTGTCCTGGCAGGTGTGTAGGAGGACAAAGCAGCAGCACATCAGGGTAAAACAGCAGCCCAGGGAGACCGTTCGAGGGAGAGTAAGAGTGGAGGCTAGGAGAGGCAGACTATGAGGGACAGGGGCGACAGGAAAACAGGCAGGACCCGGGGACCGGGGTCACAAGAGATACTGGCCGCATCTGAAATGAAGGACCTTGCCAAGAGTTCTGTATGTGACAGAGCTGGGATTCGAACTGTAGCTCCAACACCAGAGTCTAGGATCTTCCTAATCATGACGAAGGGGAAGAGGGAGGACAGAGGAAGAAGAGGCAAGAAGAAGGGAAGGGTGAGAAAAAGAAGGAAGAGGAAGAGAACCCAAGATGGCGGGAAAGAGAGGAGAAACAGAGATGGAGGAGGGTGAAGCAAATGCAAGGCAAGAGGAAGCCCATCCTTGATGAAGGGGCGGGGCTACCCTTTGCCCCACCCTCCACTTTTAGCTGGCCACCGTGTTGAGCATCACCCGTGTCCACAAGTGGGTCTAGGACTAGCAGCTATCCCAGCCAGCAAGACGCGTGCCCAGAGTGGGGGACTAAGGGTACTGTGCCAGGGGCTTGCGTTGCCTTTCGGGAGTCCTGCTCACAGGCCTGCCACCACCTCGCAGGGAACTACTGTCTCCAAAGCTGAAGCCCAAGTCAAAGAATGAAGTCAGTCCCCTGTGAGCCCCGGATGTAGGTAGGGCTTGAGCCCAAGGTCTGCTCAGGAGACTGACACTTTAATCTAGGTATTGCTGACACTTTGTCCTCCTAGAGAGGAAGGCAATGGCCCAAACTCAGCTATAGCCACTGGGTAGCCTGGTTGGGTAAGTCTCCAGTGCCCATCAAAACTGGAGTTTCCACATTGTTCCTCCAACAGCAACACATACACGCGTGCATGCGCGCGTGCGCGCGCACACGCGCACACACACACACACACACACACACACACGCAGGTCAGCTACAGCCTAGCCTCCTACCGGCTTTCTCTGCAGGACAGCTGGAAGCAGCACCACTGCCCAGTGAGGTTCAGTGTCCGTGGAGACCCTGTGGGGATCTGGAATCTGGGAGCTCAGTTTCAGATAGCCTGGGATTCCTTTGAAACCACACTCCAATTTGCTTCTTTGAGTAACTGAACTTCTCAGGAGGACCTGTGCTTTGCTGCAGACTCTCATTGGATGGGATGGGCATAAGAGAAGAGGCCAATGAAGGACATGGAGGGGGCCCTGAGATCTGACACAGCATCACAGGTCACCCCAAATGTCGTGAGTTATAAAGTTGCAGATAAAGAAGATGTGAAGGCAACTCTAATTGCTCAAGAAATTCTCACCCTGGGCCAGGCCTTTCATCCTGGCACTTGGGATGCAGGGGCAGTCGGATCTCTTAGGATCTCTTATGAGTCCGAGGTTAGTCTGGTTTACAGAGTGAGTTTCAGGACAGGTGCTAAGACTACACAGAGAAACACTCTCTCTCTCTCTCTCTCTCTCTCTCTCTCTCTCTCTCTCTCTCTCTCTCTCTCTCTCCATATATGACATTGATTCCCACCTAAAAGAGAAACCTTGTGTTCTGACTAGAACAGTAGGAAAAAGATTCCCCGAGGATGAGACCCCACCCATCATAACGGCTAACTTTGTGAAAATAAAAATTCATTCAAAAGGAGAGAACCTAAACTCATAATACCACCGCAGGGATTCTCTGAAGCATAATAAACACTCAGGGAACTCCTTCTCCAGGACAGGCTTGAAGACATAGAAAGGCTGCTGTGACTATGGTCCAAGAGGGGGTGACAGAATTTTAGAAGCATCACCGACATGATATTTTGCAGGCATAAAAGATACAAGAGTGAGGATGAGGGTCATAGAGGCTTACACCAAGCTTCCAAGGAGCATCTGAAGTGAAGCAATGTGTGTAAGGTTGGAATTCCTGCAAGGCAATCCTGAAGGGATTGTAGAGTGCTGGAAATGCAGATCTCAGGTTGCAGTGGAGATGCCAGAATAGTGGGACATCCACCAAAGAAAGCTGGAGGCCCTGAGTGCCTGCAGATCAAGAGAGAGGCTGTGTGTACCTACTGTAGGTAGCAGAGCTGGAGAGGTGATAACCACTCAGGGTGGCTGGAGACCAGATGAGTCCCCATCACAAGCCCAAGACAGATAGAGAACTGCAGGGTTGGTGTTTACCCTGCCAGGGTGAGTTTTACTTTGGTCTAATTTCCCTTTGCTCTGTCCCCATTCCTCCCTTTCTGAATGAGATTCTTTACTGTCTTTATAGATTATAAATATATAATTTGGTTATTTTCTTTAATTTTACAGGGGCTCACAGTTAGGAGATTATCTTGAGTCTCAGAAGAGATTTAAGACTTTGGACAGTGTTGGGACTATTAAAGACCATGGGGACCGTTCTAGTTGGACCAAATGTATATTACATCATAAAATGGTGTACTTCTAGTCATCGTGTGTCTCTATTTTACTACTGATTTGTAATATTGGAGATGAAAATCAGGGCCTTGCACATAGTAGGCAAACTCTCTGCCATTGAGCGACACTCCAGTCCTCTTTTTATTTTGGATTTATATGTGTGTATAAGGTGCATGTGTGGTACACACTGGGCAGAAGTCGGAGGAGGCCAGTCATCTTTATCTTATGTACCACATTTTCCCAGAGCCTGTATTTCTCCCTGAACCTGAAATTTCAGGCAGGCTGACTGGCCCTCGGATTCTGGGGACCCATCCATCTGCTCTCTAGCTCCTGGGGTGGAGATTATGGTCACTCCTCAGACCTTGGCCAGCTTTTTTTCTTGGGTGCTGGAGACTAACTCAGGTCCTCGCCCTTTTACAATAAGCACTCTTACCCCCTCGATCATTCCCCAGCCTTTACTCTTTGAAGAATTACACGCACGTAGAAAGGAATGCAATTCTGGCATTGAACACATAGCCCAGTGGATCTTCCCAGGGTGGGTGGAGCTGTGTACCCACCCAGATCAAGAAACAGAATGCTGACAGTACCCAGGAGCCTTCCTGGCTTCCTCCCTCCGATGGGATGGACCTATGTCTAGGTACCACTGTGGGTTCAGCAGGGTCTCCACTGTCCCTCTTGCTCTGTCTACTTCATTCCATCAGGAAACCCTGATTCTGTGTGTCACAGATGCCCATTCTCTGCCCAGAGCCTCACACTTCTCTTATCATCCAAATCCTAACCATGGTCAGCAAGAACCTCTGAGAGCTGTCATATCTACTCTGTCTTCTCTTGTGCCCCCCCCGCCCCCAGAATCCCTGTTTCATCCACCCTGCTTTGCTTTTGCAAACACAGCCCACTGCAGTATATATCCCTTGGGACTCTGATGTTCATACACTCTGGGCCATATTGTCACTTCCTTCCGGCTTGGTGATCAAATGTCACCTTCAGACATCTGCTTCCACCCACGATGGAGTGGCAGAGTCAAGAGTTATCCTCCTGCTAGAGACAGACACACAAAGACAGGCCACATATTTGAGATGACAGTTTCCAGGACACTGGGTATCCCACAGTGAAGGGCTGTGAAGGATGGATGTGCTTGCTGATGAAACTATTCTAGGCTGGGGACAGTGAGATGGCTCAGAGGGCAAATGCACAAGCTTGACACTTTGGCTTTGATCTCTGGAACCCTCACAGTAGAAGGAGAGTACTGACTCCAAAGGCTGTCCTCAGTCACACACGTGCTGTGTTCGTCCTCACACATACAACAGCACACAAACACAAAAGTTTATTTTAAGGTGCAGGGGCTGGAAAGATGACTGAGCATCTACCGCTCTGTTCTTGCAGAGAACCTGGGTTCAGTTCCCAGCACCCTTGGCAGTTAACAGCTGTCTGTACCTCCAGTTCCAAGGTATCTAATGCCCTCCTCTGGCCCCTGAGGGCACCAGGCATGCATATGGTGCATAGGCATGAACAAAAGCAAGATACCCATACATAGAAAATGAAATCAAAATATGCCAAGTACACACAAGAAGAAAAGACAGGGAGCCAGAACAGATTGTCTAAAACTCAGCACAAAGAGAAAAAAATAATCTGAAAGACAAGTATATCAGGAGCTGTGGACAGCTCAAGGAGCCTGCTACCATATGACCAGAGTCCCCCAAAGAAAAAGTATTTACAAAGAAATGACTGAAAATCTCCAAATCTGATGTAAACTATAAACACTCAAACTAAACATTTTAATAAACTTCAAGCATGAGAAACTGGGGGGAGAGCGGTGGGAACCTTCCTAATAAAAGTGCTCAAAAATCTAGGACAAAGAAAACAATGTTAAGAGCTAGAAGCCAGGCAATGGTGGTTTACGCCTTTGATCCCAGAACTCTGGGAATGAGGTAGGAGGATCTCTGAGTTCAAGCCTGGTCTACAGAGTATGTTCCAGGGCAGCAGGGCTGTCACACAGAGAAACTCAGTCATGCAGGAAGTGGGGATGGGGTAGGGTGGTGGGAGTTGGATAGGAATAGAGCCCAGTGGTAGGATGCTTATAACAGTCTGAGGTCCCTGGGTCCAATTCCAGAGAGTGGGAGGGAGGTCATAAGGGAAGTATATAGGTCAATAGACAGACAGACACACAGACAGACAGACAGACAGACAGACAGATAGATAGATAGATAGATAGATAAATGATTGATAGATGATAGATTTTAAATGATTTTAAAATGATTCTTTATGTCAGCTAAACAACTAAGAGCATCTGTTGCTCTTACATTTGCAAAGAACCCTTCAACTCCTAATACTCATCACAGTCTGTAACTCTAGTTTGAGAGGATCCAACCCCCTCTCCCGGGCCTCTGAGGGCATCAGACATGTATGTACTGGGTGTGCAGATATACATGAGGGCAAAGCACCTCTACACAAAAATTAAAGTTAAAACAGTGACTAAAAGATTTGTCACATATAGAAATACAGATATAGATAAAAATAACAGCCGATTCCTGCCTCCAACCCCACTGTTGGTGTCTTGAGAAAGGGTCTCACTATGTAATCCTGGAGCTCACAGACAGGCTTTCTTTTGGGCCACTACCAGCTCCCAAATAATGACATGGAGACTAATTATTAGTTTTTAATGCTTGACCTTACCTATGTTTGTCCCACTAGCCCTTATAACTTGGATTAACCTGTTTCTCTTCACCTACATTTTGCTTTGGGCTTTTTTCCTTTCTTTTATTCTGTATGTTCTACTTTACTATCTGCTCTGTGGCTGCCTGGCCCTGGGCATCTCCTTCTTTCTCCCTCACGCCTCCTCTCTCAAGTCTAAATTCCTCCTCTTATTCTCTCTGCCTGCCAGCCCTGCCTACATCTCTACTGCATGGCTATTGGTTGTTCAGTCTTTTATTAAACCAATCCAGTGCCTTAGGCAGGCAAGGCGAAACAGCAACACATCTTCACTTAGTTAAACAAATGCAGTATAAACAAAGGTAACGCAACTTTACCTAGTTAAAGTAATATTCCACAATAGATCTGCCTTCCTCTGCCTCCTGAGTGTTAAGAGTTATAGATGTGTACCATAACATTTATATGGGAAAAAAAAGTAGCAGAGCAACATCTTTTTCAAAAGATTTTTTTTAAGCTTATTTATTTATTTAATTATTTGCATTGGTGTTTGTCTGGAACTGGAACTACAGACAGTTGCAAGCTGCCATGTGGGTGCTGGGAATTGAACCCCAGTCCTCTGGAAGAGCAGACAGTGTTTTTAACTGCTGAGTTATCTCTCCAGCCCCTCAAAAGATTTTTTGATTTATTTTTATGTGTAAATATTTTGTCTGCATGTGTATGTGTGCACCACATGTATGCTTGGTGCTCTCAAAAGTCAGAATAGGGCATCAGATGCTCTGAAACTGGAGTTTCAGATGGTTGTGAACCACCATGTGGATGTTGGGAATTGAACCCAGGTCCTTTGGAAGCACAACCAGTGTTTTTGACCATTGTTCCATCTCTCCAGCTTCATCAGCAACATCTTTTAATAAACTGAAAGAAAAAAAAAAACTGCCAATCTACAGTTGTATCTTTCAGAAATGAAGATAAAATAAAGGTATCTTCAGACAGAAAAGCTGAAAGAGTTAGTCTATACAAGAAATGATGAACAAAATAGAGAAGAAACTGAGACTGGATGAAAATCTTACATCTGCACAGAGAATGGAGATCATAAGGAATAACAACTACATGAGCACAGACATGTGGGTTAATTCTTTATCGTTTCAATGTCTTTAAAGGGAATTTATTGGTACTGGAGGGATGGCTCAATGGATAAGAGCAGTAGCTGCTCTTCCAAAGGATCTAGGTTCAATTCCCAGCACCCACATGGCAACTCACAGCTATATATAACTTTAGTTCCAGAAGATTCAACACCCTTCCTTACACAGATATATATGAAGCAAAATACCAATGTACAAAAAATTAACAATTAAAGATAACAATCTACCACACAAACAAGTGGAAGGGAGATGAGAGGATACAAGTGCATTGTGTGTTTATGAAATAATGAAAGAACACATTTCAAAAATGTGTTCTTGGGTCAGGCAATGGTGGGTGGTGCAGGCCTTTGATCTCAGCACCCCAGAAGCAGAGTTCAAAGCCAGTCTGGTCTACAAAACAAGTTCCAGTGCAGCCAGGACTGCTGTACAGGGAAACGCTGTCTCAAAACAAAACATAAAGCGTTCTTGCAGGGCTAGAGAGATGGCTCAGCAATCAAGAGCACTTATTGCTCTTCCAGAGACAAGGTCAGTTAGTTCCTGGTACAGCTAGGCATCTCACAACCAGCTGTAACTCTAGCTCCTGGGGATTCAACATTCTTTCTGGCTTCTGTGGGCATCTGCACACATATGGCATGAACACACACATACACACACACACACAGAGAGAGAGAGAGAGAGAGAAAGAGAAAGAGAGAGAGAGATAAAAATACAACTCTTTTTTGCAAATTTATTTATTTTTATTTTATGTGTATGTGTGTTTTGCCTGCACCACACCGAGTGCCAGAAGAGGACATTGGATCCCATAGATCTGGAGTTATTGACAGTTGTAGGTCCTGGGAGTCAAACTGGGTCCTCAGTAATAGCAACAGGTGCTCTTAACTGCTTAGGCATCTCTCCAGCTCCATACATCAAAGTATTTTTTTTCTCTTTAAGACATGGTATCAATGTGCAGTTCTGGTTGGCTGGGATTTGACTTTACTGTATAGATCAGGCTGTCCTGTCTGCCTCTGCTTCTGGAAGTGCTGGGATTAAAGATGTGTGCCACCAACACCTGGGAATCAGACAAAACACTGAGGGGTGGGGGAGGGTAACTTGGGGCTGAAGAGGTGGTGTATTGGATAAAAGCACTTGATGCTCTGGAGAAAGACCAGAGTGAAGTTTCCAGTACCCATGGAGGGCAGCTCCCAACTACCTGTAATCCCAGCTCCAGGGATCTGATGCCCTCTTCTGGCGTTCTTTAATTTAAAATAACAAGTTTTAAAAACTGTGTTCTTGCAAAAAAAAAAAAAAAAAAAAAAAAAAAAAAAAAAAAAAAAAAAAAAAAAAAAAAAAAAAAAAAAAAAAAAAAAAAAAAAAAAAAAGTTGCTAGGTAAAAACGAGGTTGAAATAATATTTGTTGCTGTTAGACATCTGACATATGATCCTTGCTATGTAAACGGGGAATCCCACCTACACTCATAAGGTAGCCTCCAAATGCTAGAACATACGGGACAAAATCATTGTACTCTAGAATGTCTGTGCAAGATACATAGGATGTTAAAATTCTAGAAAGCGAGAAGCCTGTAACGTTAAGATCATGGGCTCTTTAGAGACAGAATATCTGAGCTAGAGACAAGAGCTGCAGCTGAGGGATCCAAGCCTGGTGTGTGCTTGGTAGAGCTGGGGAGAAAGAACCTAGGTATCGTTAACTTTGGGGGGGGTCTTTTGTTTGTTTGTTTTTGCTTTTTTTAAGACAGGGTCTCACTATATAGCTCTGGCTGTCCTGGAATTCAGTACAGACCAGGCTGACCTTAAACTCAGAGATCCACGCCTTTCTGAGCCCGACCTACCCCCACAGTGCTGGGATTAGAGGTGTACCCAGCTAGTGTGTCCCTAATTTTAGTATCAGTAACAAAGTATTTATGCAGACCCAGCTGAGCAAGACTGAAGGGCTGAGACTCTATGTCTCCAGAAGCCGCGAGTGAGGGTTGCGGTGGGGGAGGGGAAGAGGGGGAAGGAGGCTGTATTTTTCCATTTTAATTCAGCTTCTGTTCACTGGGCCCCTTCTGGACTATAGGCTTATGAGGCATCGTGGTCATGCAAGGCTGGAGGCTGTCATTATCACAGGGAACCATTCTCTCTACCACCTCCTTAGGGACCTAGGGAGAGGCCTGCTCACCGTCCCAGGGACCCAGCCCTCTGGCTACAGAACTGGCTGGCTGGCAGCTCAGGCGTAGGGGTAGAGAGAGGAAGCTGCCAGGATCAAAGTGCCCTTTGGTCTCCAGACCCAGGAAGGAGTGTTGCCTTCACCTTCCCGACAATAGAACACAAGAGGCATGAGGTGGACTCCAGCCAGCTTCCTCTTTGTCTCCAACTTGCATCACCCAGGAGCATGCATCTTGCATGTCACAAGCTGATTTTACTTTGTGTCCTTGAATCAGAGGGAAGCCCACCGCATCTGCTTTGCCTCTGACCGTCCCCATCACAAGTAGACTTCATGGCAAAAAGCTACCCAACCCATTTTGCTCTGGAACTGAGTGATTTTTTTTTCCCTAGCTTTGTACGTAAGGATGCATTACACATCAAGTCACAACACCCCCAAATTAGTGGAAGCTGGAGCTCACCTACATCCTCACGTTGCTCAGGAGCTAGACTGGGCAGTTTACACCAAACAGACCTGGAGGCTTTGAGCTAAGTGTCTCCCTGTACCTCACCAGCCCAAGTACCAGTAAAATTCAAAGAGTTCCACTTGCGTGATTCACGGAAAATCCTAGATGATCCCAGCAGCCAACACATGAACATTGCAGTCTCCCCAGCACTGTCCTAATCAGTGGCCTTGCTACTAGTTCCTGAAATAGTTTGGGATTTGTCCTGCTTCTTTGCATCACCTGGATCACAGTTGCCTTTCTCGGGAGTGGGGGCTGAGAGCGTGATGGAGGAGTGTCAACTTCTGGCAGAGCCCCAAACTCACAAAGAGACGGAAGTGTCAGGCAAATTCCCAGAGACCCTCCCTTTCTTTTTCTCCCTCTTCCTCCCTAGCCCCAACCACTGGGGGCCCCTAACCAGGCGCCACACCTGGGGTGCAAGGGCTGGGGGGGAGCAACGATTCTCCGCTCTTGGCCCCTGCTGGGATTCCCCCCTCCCCAGCTGTGCACACGGCGCCCTCCCCCTTATCATTACCACGCTGCTTAATTGGGCGGCCCCCGCGTGTGTGCGCGCGCGTGTGCGCCCGTGTCTCTGGGAGGGGGGAACGCTTCTGACACATGGGGCGCCGGGTGGAGGGGTGCTGGCTCCCTGCCCGCCCACGGGACCCCTCCCCCCAGCCCGGCGGCGGGGGGCATCGCGCGGCTCCGACAGATGGACCGAGCCCAAGGGGCGGGGGCGCGCTGACGGGGTGCGAGACGGCGCGGCCGGGCTCCCCGCATGACAAAGGCGGCGGCGCGGGCGCCCTTATCAGTGCGAGCAGACCGGGCGGCCGGCCGGGCCCGCGGCCCGCGCTCACCGCACAAAGGCCCGGGCCGGCGGGGGCCCGCGGGCCTTGAAGATTAATTGCCCAATCAAGTTGTCGGCATGGGCGGGGGCGGGCCAGCGGCCCCGGGGGACGCGGGCGGGCGCATAATGAAGTGTGCAAAAAGTTAATTTGCTCCGCGACGCGCAGCTCGCCGCAATCAAAGGCGGTCGTCGGGAGGGGGCAGCGAGGAAGGTACCTAGGGTGCCATCCCAAGGCTGACTGTGGGGACCCGGGGTTCCCCGCAGCGATGAGGTCGAGGTCTGCAAATCTGCGCTCTAACCCCCACCCACCCCACCTCGCTGCTCCTGCCGCCTTCAGTGCGTCTCCAGGCAGCTCTCCGGCCCTTGCTGAGCACTCGCTCACATCTTCCAGACGCACAAAGGTGGCGTTCTGGTGCGCGCGCCTAGCTCCTAGACCCCTATTCCAAGAAGTCCATCATTTCTCTGGCTTGGTCCCTTTCCTTGACAAAGTGAAGAGGCTGAGTCTAGAGCATGCGCTTCTGTAAAGGACCGGAGGCACTCAGATGCCTGGACAAGACCCAAGCTTACCGAGCTCTTATCTGGTCCAGAGCCTTAAGTGGCAGCTGGCAAAGAGGAAATCCACACCACAGCCGGAACGCCGATAGCATTCAAGCTAGTGCGAGGGGAGGGGAACACCGCAGGTCTCGGGGTCGGATCGTTGGCAGGGCCGTTGCCTTAAGCCGGGAGGGAAGACGGTAGCGTTACAGGTGGAGATTCAGATATGGGCCTGCTTTGTGAACAAGGGAGGTGGTCCCCGGCGGTTAGCTGGAAGGGAAATGTTTATCTTTTTGTCTAAACCTTTTCAGGAGTGTCGCACAGTTTTAATCTCAGCTAATTGGCCGCAAGACAAAGAGAGAGTAGCGGGACTGTCTTTGTCTGGCCTCCTTCGATGGTTCACAGAAAAGAGGAAAGTTGCAGGCAAGCCACGGGGAGGGGAGGGGGATCATCTTTATAGGAATCAGAAAGGAGGGCACAGCTAGTCAGAGGAGGAAGATACGAGGTATTGCATGGGTTTATCATCACGGTTCTATGAGTTCAAGACTCAGGTAAGGCTGGAAGCTGGGCGTGGGTGCAGGAAGAGCAACTTCTGCCCCAGCGAAGAAAGTGCACAAACTGTTTCACCCTCCTCCAGCAGGGCCGCTGGGAGCACCCCCACCCTATACAGGAGCAGAAGCAGGCTGTACAGCCAGGACTCCAGAAGGGCTGGGCATGCTAATTTTGATACTGCTTTTTTTTTTTTTTTTTTTTTTTTTTTTTTTTTTTTTTTTTTTTTTTCTGAAAGGAGTGGAGCCCAGCTTTGGTTCAGAGCCACAGGTTTACAGGCTGGCCACCAGGGACATTATGGCTCCCCACATGCAGGTTCAGACATCTCCAGAACCTGAGGTCCAGATACTGGGTGCCCAGATAGCAAAAAGCACAAGCCTCCTTTCAGGGCTGGCAGGGTAACCAGACAATGGCAAAGAAGCCTCAATAACCCTAGGTGCCCAGAACCCTCTCTTCAGAAGCAGCTTCCAAGCCAGGCTGGCCAGCTCACCCTCAGCTCAGATTAGAGGCTCCTGAGTCCTGGTTTTCTGACTAGATGCCCAGGCCTGACCCTGAGCCCAGGCAAGACTAGGAGAGACTAGTCCGGGAGGCCTTGAAGGTGACAGGAGCCAACCTTTCAGGCGAGAAGAGGTGGGTTACAGCCAAACCAAGATTTATGGGCCTGATCATAGTAATGAAAAGAAAAAAGAAAAAAAGGACGCGTGTTCGGCAATGCCCAGGGACCAGGACTGCTGCCCTATTACCAAAAATGTCGTCGCTCTTGACTCTGCAAATTAGCATAAAACATGCTGTTTTGCATCGATTTGCATCTCATTTGCATGCTGATGACTCGGTGCCACAAAGCACCCAGTTCCTTAAGCTGCTGCTGGTCTTAGATTTCCTAGCAGTTCTGCCCCTGCGTTGCACTGAGTTGCAGGCTCCTAAGTTGGGCCGGGACACTCACCACGGTCCATTCCGTGGCTTCTCTGTGTCTCTGTTTCTCTGACTGGGAGCTGAAGGAGACAAACGGAGCAAGGATTTTCAAAATGTGCTCCAGTCGCTCTCTCGGGGGTTGCAGACACAGAGCCGGGGAGCAGGTGGGACAGATACCCCCACCCCCCAATCTCCTGAGAACAGCTGGGGCTCTGAGTAAAATTTCTCTTGAGCAATGCAGACCTTCTCTGTTAAAAACAAAGAGCAAAAAGTTTGCAAACAAACAAATTCAATTTTGTCCACCAAGCATTCATTTTCAGTGCAAGGTTCTCTAAGGACTGCAACAGTAACCCTTGGGGTTCACATTCACAACACTTACACCCTAGCCACTGTTCTAAATACCAGGCATCAGTTTTAACCATGCAGTCCTCACACCACTCTTGAATGCTAACATTATTCCCTCCCCCCATTTTATAGATGAGTAAACTGAGACCCTGAAAAGCCTAGTAACTTAGGTAGGTTAAACAGCCACTAGTAATGGAGAGTCAAATCCAGGTGGTCTGGCTTCCTCGAGAGTTTATTCAGGCTGGTTCTTCCTTTATACAGATGAGAAAAGAGGCCAAGAAGGATAGATCTAGCAAGGTTTTCTCTGTACCACCAGCTCCCAAATGATGACTCAGGGACATTATTATTATTATTATTATTATTATTATTATTATTATTATTTTCTTGGCTGTCCTGGAAGTCACTTTGACTAGGCTGGCCTCGAACTCGCAGAGATCCACCTGTCTCTGTCTCCCAACTGCTGAGATTTAAAGGCATGCACCACCACCATCGGGCTAAAACTTATTATAAAATCTATCTTAGCTTAGGCTTGTCTCAACTAGCTCTAACTTAAATTAACCCATTTATGTTAATCTATGTTCTGCCATGTGGCTTTTACTTCTCTCTCATTCTGTATGTCCACTTGCCCTTGACGTCATTCTCTTCCTCTCTCTGCCAGGAAGTCCCACCTATCTCTCCTGCCTAGCTATTGACAATTCAGGTTTTTATTATTATTATTATTATTATTATTATTATTATTATACTAATCACAGCAATACACCTTCACACAGTGCACAAATATCCCATAACAGACAGAAGAGGATATTTCTCTTTCTTCTTTTAAAGACAGGGTATCATATAGCCTATGCTAGCCCAGAATAGACTCGAACTTCTGATTTCCCCCCTCCTCTCCCAAGTACTAGGATCACTGATATGCAACACCATGTCCTGTGGATACAGTGCTAGGAATGGAACCCAGAACCTCCAGAATGCTGGGATGGCATTCTCCATTCCCCTAATTGAGCCACATTCCTCACTCCCTCTTTCTATGCAGAGTTCTGAAGCCTAGCAGCTAAGAAGCCTTACTTCCTTGCTTCCTGGCCAAGGCGCAGGCTTTTGGTGAGTAGACATCCCCCACTCAAGGGTGGCTAGAGAAAGGACCATCTAGGGTTTCAAAAACCTCTAGAGCCTGGAGGGGGAGGGGTCTTTTTCACTGCCTGCTGTGGGGGCCTGTGTCTCCTCAGACCTCCGAATCCTGGCTGGTAGAATTCAGCAGAAGAGCAGCAGCCTGAGTCTTAAATCAGGGCTGCCAGAAAGCTCACCAGAGTGCCAGGTGTGCCTGCCAGAACCAACACTAGGCCCAGGCTTGGGTGCAGGTGGAGGCACCCTGAGAGGGTCTCAATGAAAGGGGGTGGGAGCTTTATGTCTGCAGGGGAAAGTAGTGCCAGGCCAGCAGGTGCTCTGTCCCCACCCCTTAGGAGTCAGGCTGGGAAACCCCCAGATGCAGAAATGACTGGGCCCCCTGAGGGGATGCCCAGTGGGGGCTCACCATTCCTTCTCTCTATTCAGGGCATTCCAGCCCCCCAACCCCCAACCCCTGCAATTGCACTCTCTGAGCTGTCTTTCACCCTTTTCCAGACACCTGGGCCTTCTCAGCTCCTCCCATACCCTAAATTCAATCCTGCCCCACACAGGCTCTCTGCTTCTCCCAGCCAACACAGGGCTAAATGTATGCACTAGCTCAGACAACCTGGGAACTCAGTGAGCCATGTGGAGTTGTTCACGCAGAGGATGTTCCTGTCCACACTGGTTTTGAGGTTCCTTGCCCTGACTGCCCAGCTCTAGTTATCTGAGGGTACAAACTAAGAATTGGCTGGCATCTCTGCCAAGGCAGAGTTAGTTCCTTGGGGCTTGAGTGCAGGGTGGTGACATTGTCCACAGGCCCAGGCTCAGGCCACTGCCAATTTCCTCTCAGCCACTGCTCTGGTTTGGGTCTGAAATGTCTCCTGGGGGTTCCTTTGTATAGGCTTTAGGGAAGGCGTCTCATCCTAAGGGCTCAGACTCAGCAACCAATTAATCCATTGGACAGACTCATTTGAATACATGATTGGGAGGTAATAGGAACAAGGCGGTGGGGGTGTGGGGAGGGAGGAGCTAAATCACTGTAGCTGTATCTCTCTGGCACCTTGGGCTATCTCTGCCTCCTGCCATGCTGTAAGAAAGCTCTTTACCTCCTCACAAGCTCTCTTGAACAGTGCTCTGCCTCATCATGAATAGACCCACATTTGACACAGCTGAGTGGCTATAGACTCTAGCCTCTGAAATGGTGAGCCAAAATGAAACCTCCCTCAAAAAAAAGTACGTGGATGTGATATGTATAATAGGTGTGCATGTGTGTATATATGTGCATATGTGTATGTGTATTCTGTGTGTGAGTGTGAGCACACACGTGCAGGTCAGAGGACAGTCTCCATGCTGCTTCCCATCTTCTACTTTGTCTTTTTGGTGTTCCATGATGCATACACCAGGCTAGCCTGTCTGTAAGCATCCAAGATCCTCTTGTATCTGCCATCTCAAGTTGCGTGGGCACTAGGAAAACAACGCATGCTACTGTGTCCAGTTTTGCATGGGTGCTGGGGATCCAAACTTAGGCCTTCATGTGTGTGTATTTACCCCCAAGCAATGTCTCCAGCCAGTGACAGAGCACTAGCAGGTCACTTCCCCCCCCCAAGATATATCCAAACAAGTTTACTACCTTCTCTCAGTCCCATCAACTCCACTTCCGTCATTCCAGACCCCCATAGCGCTCAATATGACACCCAACAACTGCATTTCTGGCCCACAGGCCCCAACGGATATGACCTCAGATTCTTCAGTGCTCACTCACAGGGCCACAATCCCTAGCTTCTCCTATCAAAAAAATTTTAAATCACTCTGGGTCTTCCTTTCCTGCTTTATGAAATAGATATGCCCACAACCTCTGTTTCCTAGGGCTCTGGTGCAGCTTTAAGGACTCAGTACAGTATGTACTACTGTGTTAAAACCAGACCCTCCCTTAGCTATGGACCATCATCCCATGCTCCTGGATCCTCTTAGGTCAGAAGATCACACACAGTACACTGGGACTGCTTTCCTCCATTCCTAAACATCTGGGCTGTGAAGGGCTGGCAGTTAGGGACTGAAACCTTCTAGAATTGTCTTTCTACCGTCTTTGTTGACTAACATTTGATTAGATCAGCCCTGGTCAGAACATGACACGTGGCCTTTTATTGGGCTCTAGACTTTGTATCATGAGTTCCATGAGCCAATGTCCCCTGAATGCACACAGAAGCATCATGGTCTGTTCTGACACAGCCTCACAAGTCACAGTGTCACTTTTGTCACATTTCATTACTGGGAGCAATCCCGTAAGGTAACAAAAAACATTCTACTCTTTGAGGTGAGAGATAACAAGAAAATTAACTCTGAATGTGTGCCTGTTTGTCTATCTGCCTGCCTGCCTGCGTTTGTGTCTCATTGTGTCAGTCACCTGGGCTGGCTTCAAAGTCCTGGGCTCAAGCCATCCTCTAGCACCCAATCTCCCATACAGCTGGGACCACTGGGAAGCAGTGTGGTGATATAATGTTTAATTAAAAAACATAGCCTAAAATATCAGAGGACAGAGCCACCTAGAGAGCCAAGCCATGAAAATCAAGGAGTAGTGACCCACACCTTTAATCCTAGCACTGGGAAAGCTGAGTCAGGAATTGAGGTAGCTGAGCAGGAAAAGAAAGATAAGGTAGGAGAAAGCAGAAGCTCTTCCCTCTGCCTGAGCCCTGTTAGGCTAAGGACTCAAATTCACTGAGTCTGAGGAGACAGGACCTACCCTTTCAGCCTGAGGAGTAGCTAGGTGAGATGTGGCTATGGCTTGTTTCTCCGTCTCTCTGATATTCCCCAATATTTGGCTCCAGGTTTTTATTAATACCAAATAGAATTTGTGCAATAGAACAGCATACTGCCCAGCCCATCATGTTTAAAATGGATCCAATGGTGTTTGCCTCATTATCTGTATGCAAATGACAGAAGTTCTTGAAGCACAGAGTGTTAGCACAGGGCTCATCCCGGTATGTTCAAACAATCACACTGGTGACACTAGGCACAAAAGGATTCATGGAGAAGACATGGGACAGGCCCTTGGAACTAAAATCTCATGAAGTCAGAATAGGCACTGGAAGATAGACCCAGGGACGTACAGCTAATATGCTTGAATGTCAGTTAGGCACCCTGACAGTCACTTTCCATGTAGGATCCCTGACAGCAAGCCAAGAGGCTAATCCTATCAACATGCTGATTTTAAGGTTCCGAGTCAGAGGCTCAGAGAGGCAAAGGATCTTGCCCAAGACCACACAGCAAAGCAGAATCATGCCCAGTATCTGAACCTACACCATGGGTGGTCAAGGACCAAGCTGGGCAATAGTCCAGCCTGCCAGGTGGAACAGGCTGGCCTGAATGTTTGGTGACAGACAGGGAGGGCTTGTTTTGCTGGACAGGGAGCCAGGACCAGGAGGCCTGTCAGCTGCAAGCCCAGCCACAGGCCAGGGGAATGGGGCCAAGACCTCCGTCTGGAGGGATAAGGGAGGGAGGAGGTGTGGAGAACCCAGAAAACAGGCTGAAGGCCTCTCCAGAGGCAGCAAAGAGCCCTGGATCTTGACAGGCCGCATTGCTGTTCCCAATGGAGAAACAGGCTTCAGCCTGCTCTGGAAATCAGGAAACCCCGGCCATGGGGAGATCAGGAGAAAGAGTATGTCTTACTCCAGCCAGCCCTCAACGTCAAGGACTCCTCTGTCTCACGCCCAGATAGTTCCCGTTCTCCTCTCTCCACTTCCCTCCCCTCCATCCACTCCCTCGTTCTTTCTTCTTTCATCTACTTCCTGCTACCTTCCTTCCTCCCTCCCTCCCTTCCTTCCTTCCTTCCTTCCTCCCTCCCTCCCTTCCTTCCTTCCTTCCTTCCTTCCTCCCTCCCTTCCTTCTCACCTTCTTTTCTCCCTTCCGTTCCTCCTCCACGTATAGCCTCACAAATGACAGCTACATCTACTTCTCCCAAGGTAAGGAGACCTGCTCTGACCCCCAGCCTGGCCTGAAATAAATGCCATTTCCCAGCTGTCACAAAGCCAGGAGTGACCCATGGCTCTGTACAAATGAGTCTTCTACTTCCCAAGCACCAAGGCTGTCTCCCGGAGAAGGTATATACCCGGAGCTCTTGGAGCAGCGTTATGGGGCCCCTCTGATCCTTAGTTTTCATTCTGAGAGAACATCTAAATCTGAGAGGTAAGTAAGGCTGGATGACACACGGTCACACAGAGTCACAGAGGGATGCATCTGCTTAGTCCAGCCCTTGCTGGCACAGTACCCTAACCCTACTCCCAGGCCCATGGGGCAGAGCCAACTCCCAGCTGATGTTGGCGAGTGGCTGGGACAGTGGACAGACAGACTGTCGGGGCCGGCTATGTGCCCAGAGAGCCTTCTGTACCACTGTTCCGTCAGCCAGCCAGGCCTGGCCCAGAGGCCACTTCCTGTGGCCCCGACAGGACAGGGCTCCAGGTCCCTCCTCTCCTGCATCTCAGCTGACCATGGTAGCCTCCTCCTCCCCCCAGACCCTGGAAACAGAAGTCTCCAATCTAAATGCAAATTCGCTGTGGTCCCCTGTCTATAGCATGTCTACAGGGCCAGGCCAGAGCTGACACTGGGAGATAAGGAGCCTTTCCGAACACGCCTCCCCCGCCCGCCTACCCTCAGCCTGTCAGTCCCACAAAGACCCCAGGGAGGTCTAGTAGCTTCCCTTCTTCCCAGCCCCATAAACACTGGGATGGTTCTACAAGGTCCCCATGCAGCAGTTAAGGAGGAAGGAACCTCCGGGGAGGTAGTACTAAGGAGTGAGTGGGCTGGGTGTAAGCTAGGAGAACAAAGCCAGAGAAAGACTGTGACAAAGTGGAGTCTCTGCCACCATCCTCCATGATGCTGGACACCTGGCGCCATTAGCCCATACCATGCCTGCATGAGTTAATAAAAGTTGGTCATATTTTCTTCCTGGAGCAGTGACAGCCCACAGTGGGCATAGGATGTCCTTTGAGGCCAGAAAAACACTGAGTCCAGCCCAATGTACACTGTGATTCCTTAGCAGGGCCCGACTCATTTTTGGGGTGTCATTTCCCTTGAGACAGAGAAACCATGGAGAGACCCTGGTGTTGCAACTCCATGGTAGACTAAGTCAAGGCCCCAGAAGTGGGCAGGGCAGCATCATTCGTTAGACATCTTGTGACTCAGGTTTCTCAGTACCCTGTCTTTCCTCCCTGGGCCCTGCCCCACAATGCTGCAGCAGCACTGCATGCTCCACAAGGGATAGCTTTGGGTTCAGGTTCAAATCCAGCTGAGCCTAGGTTCTGCTTTAAAGGTGTCACCTAAGAGATGCCATTAGCAAATGGTCTTTCTACCTCCAGAGACTATCATCTCACATCCAGAGACCATCATCTCACATCCAGAGACCATCATCTCACATCCAGAGACCATCATCTCACATCCAGAGACCATCATCCCACATCCAGAGACCATCATCTCACATCCAGAGACCATCATCTCACATCCAGAG
>PVIH01003315.1:135461-164140 GCA_004025045.1 Sigmodon hispidus | reverse complement strand
TGCCTAGTGTCTTAGGCCAGCATTCACAGCCCTCCTTTTAAAAGCAATACCTTCAGGTCTGCAGAGCCCATCAGACAGTCTGCTTCCTTCTGAGGTTAGCCCTCAGTCTGATGGGATTTCTGGCAATGCAGATGTGAGGAGGTTGGGCCTGCCCTCTCGGGTGTCACACACTGAGAAGTCCTATTGTAAAGAAAAAACACAAAAAACAAAAAAAAACAAAATGGAAAAAGTCACAAAAAAGTTTGTATAAAGACGTATTTTTGTACTACATGGGGACTCCTCCTGCATGTCAGCAATAAAACTTCCTGATCTGGAGCCACCATGGCCTGTAGTCACGCCTCTGTTCTTGTCCTCAGTCTGGTTCCCTATTCTATCCCTGCAAGGCAGGTCCTGTGTCTCTGGGCCCTGACAACAGGTGCACTGCCACCTTGGGCCAGCAAGTAATCAAGCCACTGCCATGCCCAGGGGCAGATCCTAGCAGGGCCTATGAGCCCTCTTTACAAAGTCCTGTGTTATGTTATAATAATGCATATACCCATGTGGCATGGTGAGAGACTTAGACTGAGCCCACCCTCATGGAGAGACTTTATTGGGGTGGAGGCGGCAGAGATGAAGGACCTCCCGTAGGGTGGAGGGATGGAAGAATGTAAAGAGGAGTAGAAGGTAGGGAGCCTCTTTAAATGGACAGGAATCCTAACATCGCCCACATGCCTGTTGTAGGGAGCTGGGGTAAGGAGCTAGCCAGGGTTGGCCTTTTCCTGTACTGCCCCACTTCCTTGAGAAGACCAGGGGTGCCTTCCCCCGTTTCCTTCTGTTGTCTAAGTTTAGACTGTAGGATGGACTTCCCTGCAAAGCCAAGAAACAGTGAGTTTTTCTTAGTGAAGAGAGAGGTAGGCTGGACCATCCCAAGACATCACAGCAAATGCAGCCTCTTCTAGACAGGCCTGATTCCCATGACTGCTCTGCCTTGCCCCTCCCCCTCAGCCCACATTCTTCCCTACATGGACCCCTGCTCTGTCTGACCCAGGTGCACTACCATGAGATACTCTTCCTTAGGCCACACTGCCAGCTGCTGCCCTGGACCTGCTCTCCATATTCGGCCCTTACAATTGGTCTGGTACCAGACTTCTCAGAACTGAACTGCCTGGTTTGCTTTGCTTTTAGCAGCTAGACAAAACAGCCCTATTTCTTCAGACACTATATTTTAACTTTATTTATTTATTTGCCTTGGTGTTTGCCTGGAACTGGAACTACAGACAGTTGTTAGCTGCCATGTGGGTGCTGGGAATCGAACCCAGGTCCTCTGGAAGAGCAGACAGTGCTCTTAACCGCTGAGCCATCTCTCCAGCCCCCTATATTTTCTTTTTTAAATTGTTTATTTTATTCCTTAAGTGCATGGCTGTTTTGCCTGCATGTGTATCTTTGTGCCATTTATGTGCCTGGTGCCCACAAAGGCCAGAAGAGAGCATCTGATCCCTGGAATGGGAGTTATAAGGTGATAGTAAGCCTTCATGTAAGTGCTCAAAATTGAACCCTGGTCCTCCAGAAGAACAATCAGCGATCATAACCTCTGAGCCATCTCTCCATCACTGATCTGTTGGGACTGTTTATCCTTTACTAATTTTCAGGTTTTATTTTGGCTTTTTTTAATATTTATTTTTATTTAATGTGAACTAGTGTTTTGTCTGCATGTATAACTGTGTAAGGGTGTCAGATCTTGGAATTACAGTTGTTAGCTGCCATGTCGGTGCTGGGAATTGAACCCTGGTCCTCTGGAAGAACAGCCAGTGCTCCTAACTGCTGAGCCATCTCTCCAGCCCTTGACTTTTTTGTTGTTGTTGTTCAACTCTATATAATAAGCTGAAGTTTCCCTATCCAAGAGCCCAGACCACCTGATCCCAGCTTTTTGTCCATCAGTCTGTCTTTTCTTCATTCCCTTGATGCCCCAGTCAGATCTGTCTCTGGAGCTGTGTTGGATGAGGCACAAGTTTCTCACACTCTCTCTATAAAGCCCAAGTTCTGCCTTGAATGACTTTCACCTCCATTGGGAGTGCTAACACTCTTGTCCCCGTCCCCAGCCCCGTCTCTTCTACCCGACAGTCCAGGTGCCACAGGGACCGAAGGGAGCCATCTAAAACGTAGGTATAGCCAGGTGTAGTGGCATATGCTTGTAATCCAAGATTCTGATCTCTCTGACTTTGAGACCAACCTGGTCTACATGGTGAGTTCAGGCCAGTAGGGTTACGTAGGGTTCAACCCCCAGAACTACATAAACACTCCATTCCTCTAATACCAGCATTGGAAGTGGAGTCAAGAGGATCAGAAGTTCAACATCATACCCAGAGGCCATGAAACTGTCTCAAAAACACAAAATACATTATATTATAATGTATAAAATATCAAAGAAGGGACCAGAGATGGCACAGCAGTTCAGCACACTTAAGGCTCTTCCAGAGGGCCTGAGTTTGGTTCCCAACATCCACATCCGGTGCCTCATGGCTGCCTGTCACTCCAGCACCAGAGGATGTAATACCCTTTTTGGGCTTTTGCAAAGCATTGCATACATGGAGCAAATGTACATGCATATACATAAACTTGTTTCTCAAAAAAAAAAAAAAAACTGGCACATGCCGTTAGTCCCAGCACTTGGGAGGCAGAGGTAGTCAGGTCTCTCTTAATTCAAGGCTAGCCTGGTCTACAGAGTGAGTTCCAGGACACCCAAAGCTATATAGAGAAATGTTGGTTCAAAAAACCAAAAATAGTAAATAAAAATATACTACAGAAAACCCAGCTGAAGGAAAATGGCTTAGCTGTTAAGTATACTTGTTCTTACAGAGGTCGCAGGTTTGATTTCCAGCACCCACGTGGTGGCTCACAATTGTCTAAACTCCAGTTCCAGAGGGAACAGACCCCTCTTGGATTCTTCAGGCACCAGTATGGTACATAGACATACATTCAGGCAAACAGTCACAAATTAATAAGCCTCGGGTATAGGGTCCGCCATAGTGATTGTGTTAGGTTTCTGTTGCTATAATAAAGACCATGACCAAAAGTAACTTGGGGAGGAAAGGGTTTATGTCATCTTATACTTGTAGTCCATCATCAAGTGAAGTCAAGGCAGGAACCCGGAGGCAGAAACTGAAGCAAAGCCATGGAAGAATGCTGCTTTTCTAGCTTGCTCACATTGCCTTCTTCCAACCCCCAGGGCTACCTGCCTAGGACTAGCACTGCCTGGCTGGGCTGGGCTCTCCACATCAATCAAGAAAAGGCCCCCCTGGCTTACCTGCAAGCCAATCTGATGAAGCATTTCTCTGCTAGGGTTTCTACTTTTCAAATGACTCCAGCTTGTATCAACAAAAAACTAGCCTAGCCAGTGCAACTGACCCCTTGTCAACTTCACACACATCACAAACCATAACCGTTCTTGTTTACCTCCAAGAACTTGAGGTTATTTATTTATTTATGGTTTTTGGTTTTTTTTTGTTGTTGTTATTGTTGTTGTTTTGAGACAGGGTTTCTCTGTGTAGCTTTAGAGCCTGTCCTACACTCACTCTGGTAGACCAGGCTGGCCTCGAACTCACAGAGTTTTTTTGTTTTGTTTTGTTTTGCCAGCCTGGTCTACACAGTGAGTTCCAGGACATCCAGAGATACACAGAGAAACCCTGTCTGGAAAACAAGACCAGGCTGGAGAGGTGGCCCAGGTTAGAGGCTGTGCTTCTAGAGGTTCTGAGTTCAATTCCCAGCACCCACACAGTGGCTCACAGCCATCTGTAATGAGATCTGGGGCCCTCTTTTGGTGTGCAAGGATACATGCAGGCAAAACACTTTATACATAATAAATCTTTTTTTAAGGGGGGGGAGCGGGGGAGACACAGACCAAATGCTGGGAGACTCTCAGTTCAGCTGCCAACAGCCTTGGGCTTTTCTAAACCACAGTTCAGGTGTCCTGACCCTGAGAAAACTTTCCACCCAGGAGATTTTGCCTCAGTGATGCAAGTTTTTCCTAATCACAAATGTTTTGTCCGCCAGGACAGACCAGCATCAATTGTCTCAGTAAAACAAAGGTCTCACTTCAGTGGCTCTGATCTCTTGTTAACCACAGCTGATTCTTCAGCCCCACCTGACCAGAAACCACAGATTCTTAATCCAAACTAGCACAGCCAATAAGAAGGACCCTCAAACCTCCCTCAGAGACATCAGTCTGGTAAGGGGATTTTTCAAGTTGCCATTTCCTGCTTCTCAGATAACTCCAGTTTCTGTAATGTCAACAGAAAACTAACCAACACAGAGAATTTGGGTGGGTGAGGCAGGAGGATTACCACAATTTCAAGGTTAGTGTGATCTACATATCAAACTCATTGTCAGTCTGGAGGACTTACCTAGTTAGACACTGTCTCACAAATAACACAGGGCCAGTGAGATGGCTCCGGGGAGAGGCACTTGCTCTCCGATCCACATGGAGGGCTAACTCTCACAGACTGCCCCCTGACCTCCATGTGAGCACCACTGCATGTGTGTGTGCGTGCACACACCAACAAGTAATGTCAAATAATAAAAAACCAGCAGACCCAGGGAGTGAAACAGGTTTGAAGTCCCAGCTGTCTATAATGCTGAGGGAGGAGGATCTCAAATTTAAGGCTAAGCCTGGGCAATCTAGTGCCCAACATGAGAGGTCCTGGAGTCATCCCCAGGACTAATTAAAACAAAATCACAACAAGAACAAACAAGACCCCAAAACAAGTGTACATCCTTTTCCTGATCCCAACCTTGAATGGCTTCGGGCCCACACGGGATGAAAAGCAGAGGCCTCAATCCTCCCCGCTCACATACACTGACCCTCCCCTACTCCACTCTCTCACACACACACCTCCTGATCCTCAGCAAGCAAGAGCATTTCTAGCCCCTGGCCTTGCTTCTGCTCTGTTCCCAGGGACCCCAGACAGCCCATAGACAGGCAGATTCTACATCATGCACAGCATAAGGTGAATGGACTTCTTCAGAGCCTGAAATTTAACTCCATACATAAACAGAAGAAATCTGAGTCTACACAGTACAGTGAATTTTCGGGGAAGTTTTGTTTATTTATGTTGTTTTTTTGAGACAGGCCTTTCCTATGTGTAACAGTCCTGGCTGTCTTGGGACTCTTTGAGACCAGGGTGGCTTCAGACTCACAGAGATCTGCCTGCCTCTGGATCCCAAGTGTAGGGACTGTGGGCCACCATGCCCAGCTATTTTCTAGAAATCTTAACTGCTTCATAAAATGGAAGGAATTTATAATTTATACTTTGTTGTTCAGAACTTTACTAATCACAACATACATCACCCCCCACGACAATATTCCAGCACCAGTCACACACACACACACACACACACACACACACACACACACACACACACACACAAAGAGATTGTCACTCTTTTAGCAACAGACCAGACCAGAGAACAAATATATGCCATTTTTAAATCTTGGCCTTTTTAGCTAAGATCAAGTGTAGTAACTGTTCTTATCAGTTTAATGATTTATTTTAATTTCATAGTCATTGGTTTTGCCTGTATGAGGGTGTTAGATCCCTTATAACTGGAGTTAAATGATTCCAAGCTTCCATATGGGTGCTGGGAATTGAACCTGGGTCCTCAAAAAGAGCAGCCAGTGCTCTTAACCATGGAGCCATTTCTCCAGCCCCCATATGTGCCATTTTTATATCATAGGGAAAAATGGTGCAGTAGCTGAGTTTCATTTCCAGTGCATGAATGGCACAGGAGGAAACACCCAGAAGGGCAGCTGAGTGTCTTACCATGACAGATTTCCTCTGCCATACTCTGTCTCTACACAAGTTCAAACCCAGGCTCCACTACTCCTATGTGAACCTCCAATCAACATAACATCCCCAAGCATCATCTTCGTCCTCTGTCAAATGGGATCCACATTACCAACTGCACAGGGAATGCCAGGTTGTTACCATTACCCTTCCCTGAGCAAACTTTTCCCCAGGATCCCCTTCCTAGCCAGTGGACCAGGTGGGGAATGGGGACACTGGGAAACTTGACAAGCTGTAGAAGGCCCTGAGTGAGTCCCCCTTTCCTACCTCTCTAGGACCCTGCTCGTATAGTGGGGGAAGCCTGAGTGTGGAGAACAGCAGCCAGGACCAGCCCCATGTGCTGAAATGGCCAAACAAAGAAAGACTCTGGGTTGGAGGGATGGCTCAGCAGCTAAGAGCACTGACTGTTCTTCTGGAGGATCTGAGTTCAATTCCCAGCAACCACATGGCGGCTCACAGCTATCTGTAATTCCAAGATCTGACACCTTTACACAGTTATATATGCAGGCAAAACACCAATTCACAAAGAAAGAAAGAAAGAAAGAAAGGAAGGAAGGAAGGAAGGAAGGACAGACTCCTTGCTGGATAAGCTACGGCCCTGAGGCCTCTTCCAGTCTGGATCCCTCAGTCCCTAACCTGCCAAGACCTGCCTTTCCTGTTTCCTCTCTGGGCCTTCCAAGATGACAAATCCCTGATCTCACAAGCTGATTTGAGGACAGAGATGAAGTAGCCGGAGGACAAGTGGCCAGGCAAGAAGAGTCCTGGTCACACAGGCATAATGAGCATGTGGATGGGCAGGATGCAAGCTAGATAGGCAGCCATGAGATTCTACCACAGGGAAGAAACAAGCAGCCTGACAGAACTATGGCTGGCAGCGGCAGGCAGCCAGACACTGTGGACAGCCATTTCAGCTAAAGGCATTAGGTACCTTCTCCAGGACTTTGAATAGCTCTCTACTTATCAGGGCAGAGTGTCACTTCTCATGTTTTTTTTTTTTTTTTTTTTTTTAAAAAAAAAAAACTTTCTTTCTTTCTTTATTTGCCTTGGTGTTTGCCTGGAACTGGAACTACAGACAGTTGTTAGCTGCCATGTGGGTGCTGGGAATCGAACCTGGGTCCTCTGGAAGAGCAGATGGTGCTCTTAACCACTGAGCCATCTCTCCAGCCCCCCACTTCTCATGTTTAACAGGATGCTGTTACATCAGCTTACGGGAGCTGCCTGTAGATGGCAGCTTTCCAGTAGTGTGCATCTGCAGGGTCCAGCAACCATCTAAACACTCCCTTCGGTTAGGCATAGTCTGTTTCCCCAAGGCTGTCTCACCTAACTCAGATAGGGACACACAGTTGTCTACAGACAGAGACAGGTCTGCTAGCCACAGTGATGTAGATTGCTTTGCAGAAACCTCCTTCAAACCTCACACCATATTCATATGGACCTTCCAGGAGAACAGGTATGTATGTGCCATACAAACTAAGGTACAGACCCCTCAATACATAGAGCTGTGCAAGCTCAGCTGTACACTAACACCAACATGGTTGGCAGACTGTGTTTTTCGACATATTCCTAACACTAGTTATTCTGTATATGTTCAACTAGCCAGCCACATGAATGCCCTGGGGACTCAGGGATGAACCCATGGTCATTCTCCAGTATCACTGAAAATACTGAAATGTTGCCCCAGGGCTGGAGAGATGGCTCAGAGGTTGGGAACACTGACTGTTCTTCCAGAGGACCTGAGCTCAGTTCCCAGCAATCATATGGTGGCTCAGAACCATCTAGAATGAGATCTGGTACCCTCTTCTGTATGCTGTATACATAATAAATACATCTTTAAAAAAAAAAAAAAGAAAAGAAAAGAAAAGAAAAAAATGTTGCCCCAGCCTGGGTATTGACTCTAGTCCTAACTACCTCTCAGCCCCAAAGAACCAAGGTCACGTCCTTGCTCGTGCCTGGTTTTTCTCCAACATTGTTGGTTTGCTGTTGAGAATACCTCCCCCAGAAGACCCCTCAATGTCAGCGTTCAGGGCTCAGGCTTAGACAGACCCCCCCTCCTCCTTCTTCTCTTGAACTGGGTGACCCACCTATTCCCAGGATGCTCATTCATTTTGTCTCTCCTTACTGCAAATGGTATTTGGGAGCTGGGGCTACATCTGCCTCTCTAGTGTGTATCTGAAATCTAAAATTCGATGCTCACTCCCATCCCTGAGAAATCAAACAACAAAAAACCCAGTGTTCCCAAGCTTTCCTTGGTTGCACAGCCCAAGACCGAGGCTAAATTCCTCTTCACTCAAAATCACCTCCACGACTCCGGATTTAAAGGCACAAGGCTATATTGTCTGCACAAAATGGGGAGGGTGGAGACAGTCGGGTGGCGAGTGAGTGACAGTTATTCAGGACCTGATCTAGTTTAATTTACTTTTGTTTTTGAGAAAGGGCCTCACACTGAAGTCAAGGCTGACCTCGAATTCTTATAAAAAAGAAAAAAAAAAAAACCCAAAAAAACCAAAACCACCTCCACACAGGAACACTCCCCGCAGGACACTACCTGCCTCCTCTCCTCCTGACCACAGCAGTCTGCTCCCTGCTTGCTCTACCCTGCTGTGGCCAAGCCTGTCTTGAGCCACTTCAAAGGGTGGAGTAGTTAATGACACTCCCTTACTTAAGTAAAGTGTGGAGTATTTTAATACACTCCCTTACCTAAGACACTTCACTTACCATGGCATCTGATGGTAAGTTCCTTAGCGGAAAAGCTCCTGTGAGGTCTCCTACCAACCACTCTCCTCCATGTCCCTTGCACCACAGATGCCAGCTATCGGCAAATAGGAACTTCATTCATGCTCCTAACCCTTGTTCCTGCCTAGACACTCTCCCCCAGATCTTGGCATGGGTCCCTTCCCCTAAGGACTCAGCTCTTACCTGGGTGTTCCTGTAGGAGCTGCCCCAAGATGCTCCCCATCACATTAATGGATTCCATCCCTTCCTCAGCACCTCATAGCCTAAGGGTGCCTGCCTCCTGAGGGTTTATATCCTTTCTTCTGAATCTCCATTCTTAGGAGGGGCCAGGCATCTACTAACAGGTGGGGCTGTAGGGGGCGCTGTTCTCATCCCACACTGAAATGCTGAAGCAGCATTATATATTCAATGCACAAGAGACCTCTATAGAGACCTCACAAAGCAGACTAAACAAATACACCCAGGTGCGAGTCAGCCCACTGCTTTCTCCATCTCCTTTTGCCCCCTACTTGAACCCAGGCTGGCCTGGGGGAGTTGGGGAGGGGTGTCCTGCAGCTAAGACGGAGGGGGTTAATGGCCCTCAGGCAGCGCCTACAGCTATGCCTGCAATTTCCTCTCCTCATTCCTTCCCTCCTCCTTCCCAAGATTCCCGCCAAGAAGGCCTCCCCCTCATAGCATAGGGAGGGGAAGGGGGGTGGCCAGCCGACTAGGCAGAAAGAAGAGCCCAGCTGCAGATCCCCCAGCACACTTCGGTGCAAGCCTTGAGCCCAGGTGGAAGCACACGTGTGAGTCTGGGCGGGTCCAGAGGGCAAAGCTGCTAGGATGTTCTCTGCGCTTGCAGAGAAGGGGCCCCACTGGGGTCTGCAGCGTGCCGGGGCCTGGCTCGCCGCCCGCCGAGTCCTCCAATCATTAACCTTGGGTGACCACAGCAGCTGGACACACTCAGCCAGGCCCCTGGGAGGAGCAGCAGAGAGATCCTCTGTTCCAGCAGGACCAATGAGGACGTGGGGGTACCGACTGACTGTATTGGGGCTACAAAAGGGCTGGAGGGACGATCGGGTTTGGACCCGCCCCCATCACAGGAGGAGCTAGGCACAGGGAAGTAGTTTGAAGTCTGTGCCCTACGGCCAGAGAGTTGTGGGTTCAAGTCCTGGCCATGTTGCAAAATTCTTGAAGATCTTCATGACTCAGTTTACATAATCTGGAGATTTAATGATAGCCACATTCCAGGGTTGGTAGGCTTAAAAGAAGGAACGTCTACAGCAGGCTTCCTCCGGCGCCCAGGCATAAAGGATGTTTAGTAACTAATGATGTTGTTAGTACTAGCGGGGCGGCCCCTGTGAGCGGCCTCCCCAGCGGCTTCCTGTAGGGGAGCAGGGGCCGCCCCCTCTCCCCTTCCTCCAGACTCTTCCTCCCGCCTCTCCGCCCCGCCCCGCCCCGTCCCTCCTCTTTCCTTAGAGGAAACTTTCCACCGGCTGGTCCAGCGGCGTGTCCGGCCGCACCACGGTTCGAACCGAGTAAGGCGGACGGGGCGGCCCGGCCCGAGTGTATGCAGCCACCGGGGAGACGCAACTGCCGGAGGCAGGCAACGGGACGCTGAGCGAGCGGTGAGCGAGCAGGGCTGAGGCTCCGCGGACGGAGGGGTGCAGGAGGGAGGCGGCAGGGGAGCCCGAGGCACCGCCTAGTCTGTCCGTGCGCTGGGCCTCGCCCTGGGACCCCACGAGGGGGCGGAGCGTGTGCGGCCTCTCCGCCGCACCCGGAGATGAAGGGGCATCCGTAGGGGAGCAAGGATTCTCTCTAGCAGAGCCCAGATCTCCGACCAAATGATGGGAAATGCTCTTTCCCAGGGTGGAGAAGCTGCCCGAGGAGTGAGTACCCTGGCTGAGCCCTGGAGGACCTGACCTGGCTAACCTCGCAGGGTGACAAGCGAGCTGCATCCTAGCAGCATGGATGCTCCAAGGAAGGACATGGAGCTACTCAGCAATAGCCTGGCGGCCTATGCACACATCCGAGGTGAGGGCCAGGCCTGGGAACACGGAGTCTGTCCATCATAATCCAGGCAGTCCTCCATTCCCAGCTGCTCACCCAGTTTATCCCCAGATGCATGTCCCCTGCTGCCCTTCTGTTCTGTGCCCCAAGCTTAGACCCTGGATCTCTCCCAGTTGGGATGACTCCAAGCCTGTCAGGCCCCCTTATGACCTCCGCTTCCTGCACCCTAGCTAACCCGGAGAGCTTTGGCCTCTACTTCGTGCTGGGCGTCTGCTTTGGCCTGCTGCTGACCCTGTGCCTGCTAGTCATCAGCATCTCCTGCGCGCCTCGCTCGCGACCCCGGGTCCCTGCTCTGCGCCGGGATCCTCGCAGCAGCACCCTAGAGCCTGAAGATGAGGACGACGACGACGAGGATGAGGACACCATGACGAGGCTGGGCCCCGATGACACTCTCCCGGGCCAGGAGCTATCCACCGAGCCTGACGGGCCCCTTAATGTTAATGTCTTCACGTCTGCAGAAGAGCTGGAGCGGGCACAGCGGCTGGAGGAGCGGGAGCGAATCCTGCGAGAGATCTGGCGCACCGGGCAGCCAGACCTGCTGGGCACCGGCACGCTGGGGCCTGGAGCTTCGGCCACGGGTACACTGGGCCGTATGCACTATTATTGACATATGACCCACAGCATGGGTCCCTGAGTACTGTACATGGGACTGAACTCAGTGCTGCCCCGGGACCTTTAAACTGCCTCTGCCCCAATTCTCCTGGTGCTATTGGGCGTGGATGCCGCCTGCTAAGGGGTCTTCACTGAGCAGGTGTGGGAGGGAAAAAGAATGCCAAGTCCCATCTTCTCCTCCTGGTAATAATGAATGACCAATGAAAGCTAGTCCCAGCAGCTCAATTTCTCATTCACCTAATTTCGGCAGGGCTCCCAAGCTCCAGCCCTGCGGGGGAATCCCAGAGCTGAGTGTCACTGCTTTTGCTGGTCGCCGCCTCCCCCCCTCCCCGAGGGTGGGGGGTTGGGGGTGGTATCCATCTAGTGCATGCTTGTGCTCACTTCACAGACCAAAGAACCAGCCCGAGACACGCCTCTTGTATTTGAATACAGGGTGGGTATTACAGGCATTTCTCAGAAATATGTTCCTTACTAGCCAGGGCTTGGACAAATGTCACCTAGTCCCCTGCTCTATGACCTGCCCTGGGCTATCACTGCGCAGTCATACTGGGAAGCCTAAGGCTCAGACCTTGATGCTAATTCTATTAGTCTGAGTGCCTGAGCATAGCCAGAGTTCGCTTCCAGGCAGAGTATCATTGCAAGTGAGTGGACACAGGAGTCCCTTTGCGCAGTGGCTAACTGGGAGGATGTGTGCCCGAGAAGGCTGGCTCCGCCCCTCTATAGTGCACAGCTGGGTTCCTGAGTTCAGGAGGGTCTGGGCCCCTCCACCCAGCATTCAGCACAGGGCCAGCGTCTGATGGAGACTACCCCCGCCCCCATCCATCCGGTGGATAAAAATAGCCTTGCCCAGGCTTTGAGAATGGTAATGGGAGCCACATGTTGACCAGATGTGCCAGAGTGAGAGCGCCAGGAATGCGGAGGGCGGTGTGCTGGCTGGCCACGCCTCACACGGACCAGGCTGGTCTAAGAGTTCAGAGTTTTTACTTCCTTGGAGTTTCTCAAAGTTGTGTGCAAGGACCGGAGTGGCCCAAGAAGGATGGACGTCCCCCTAGGTCGGGCTGAGGTTCTACCTGAGCCCGCCTTCATTTCCTCGGTGTTTCCGTCTGTGTCTGCGCGTGTTTGAAGGACTTCTGAGTCCTCTGCATCATTTGAACCTAGTCGGGAGAGGGCTTCAGGGACCAGCCACCGGCTACTGCCCTCCCCCGCTTAGGTCCGCATTTCACCCACCTCCAGAGACTGGAGCTTCTCTTTCTCGGTCTTCAGCTCCTCCCAGACATCACTCATCTTCTGTCTGTGGATACCGGGTTAAGGTGAGACACTGGACCCCTCCCTTTGTCTCCCGCCCCACCCCACTCAGGCCACTTACTCCATCTTCAACTCCAGAAGCTCTAGCGCGCTCCTCAGTGACTCCACCTCTTCCTTTAAGGATGCTACATCCGTGCGGACATTCTTGTTTTCGGAAGAGGTGAGTGGGACCACCGGATGACGTGTAGGAGCTTCTTCAGGGTTCGGAATCTGCTTGATAGTATGTGGTACTTGGGGTGTGGGGACTGATTCTTTTGGAGTTACCTGCTTTTGGGGACCCACCCCTTCGGAAGGCAGCTTTTCTTTGGGGAATGCCTCTTTCAGACTTGTCTCATCTTTGGCTGGTAGCCCCTCTGGAAAGGTGGCCTCCTCCACAGCAGACTCATCCTCAGCCCTGGAGTGGGTAGGAGAGCTGTCCCCATGCACCTTACAGCAGGACCTCTCTGAGGAGCTAGACAGTTGGGGGGGCTCTTCAGACACGTTGGTGTCATTTCGATGTGCAGGAGACTCTGACCCCTGTGTGCTTTCTTCTTGAGGCAAACGCTGGCACTGAGTATTGTCTCTAGAAGGATCCTCTTCAAAGAGTATGTGCTCTGGGGTCAAGATCTTTACTAGTGCAGGGGTGCTGTCCACAGGAAGGGCCACCTTTGGTTCAATGGTTTCATCCTTAGTTGGGGCT
This sequence comes from Sigmodon hispidus, assembly GCA_004025045.1. NCBI lineage: Eukaryota > Metazoa > Chordata > Mammalia > Rodentia > Cricetidae > Sigmodon > Sigmodon hispidus. Next base: position 150,943 of record PVIH01003315.1, on the reverse strand, counting down.
TCTAGGGCAGGGGCCTCATCCACAGAAAGGGCACTCTCTGTAGTGACAGCCCTGCCCACGGTGGTATTCTCTGCAATGGGAATTTTGTCAGAATCCAAGGCTTTCTCTGGAACGGGGTTCTTTGGAATGGAGGTTTTGTTGGGAGTTGAGATCTTCTCTAGGCCAAGGGTTTTATCTGGAAGCTGAGTCTTCTCTGGAGTGGGGGCTTTATCTGTGGAGGGGGCCTTTCCAGGGCTTCTCTGGTCACTCTTCTGTGGTGATGATAGGGATTAGGATTTCAGCTGGAAGCTGGGCGCCATAAAGGAGCTTCCTTCTCCCCTTGGGATCTTTCACCCTTGCACAGCACACCTGTGGGAACCATTTCCTCCCCGTAACTCCTCCTCCTCGGCCCCTCACCTGACTCAATACAGAATGCTGCTGGGAAGTCTGGGTTCTGGATTGCTTTCTCCCAGGTTGCCTGGCTCCCCCATTGAGGAAGCTGCCATTGACGCCTATGAGAGTAGAATTTCAGAGACCTAAGCTCACTTCTAACCATCAACACAACCTCCACCACAGCCCTTGCCTTCCGCTGTAGGAAGGGAGCCCTTACCGGAGTCTCGGGAGGGGTGTTTCTGGCTGTCCCCACCGGGTGTGGAAGATGTCCTGGAACACATGTCCATCAGCAACAAGAGACAGGCAGAGCGGGTTTCTGCTCTGTACCCCCTCCCCAGTGCCCCCCCTACTCCTTACTTGGCTTTGCTAGGTACCGAGGCAGCAGCTGCTAGTTTCTTGACAGAGGGTAGGGATGTTTTGGGCATCAGCTTTTTTGGTTCCTTAATAGGAGCTGGAAGGAGAAAGAAGTAATGTCCATCTGCTTAAGTCATTGGCCATGTAAGCGCTGTGCTGTGCACAGAAACCTGCCCGGAGATGAATTCCATCTGATTTGGGTTCTCACCCTGTGGAGCACCTCAAAGGAACGCATAGCAGATAGGCATCAGGGAAGGCTTTGCTGGGAAGATAGCTCTCTATTCTGATGCAGTCTGTGAAGACCTGTCCCCTGCTTGGTGCCCATAACAAGTTCTCTGATTCAGTTATTTCTTGTTAGACCACCAACACCCCAACTCCCAACAGATAGACACATACACACACTTTTTTCCCCTCAAGACAGGGTCTCACTTTGTAGGGCTGACCTAGAACTTACTCTGTAGACCAGACTGGCCTTGAACTCACCCGCCTCTGCCTCCTAAGTGCTGGGATTAATTTAAGGCATGTGCTTTAATTTCCCCCTTTTCTTTTCTTTTTTCTTTTTTTTAATGTGAATTGGTGTTTTGCCTGCATGCATAACTGTGTAAGGGTGTCAGATCTTGGAATTACAGACAGTTGTGAGCTGCCATGTGGTCATTGGGAATCGAACGCAGGTCCTCTGGAAGAACAGTCAGTGCTCTTAACCACTGAGCCATCTCTCCAGACCCCCAGTTCCCCCTTTCTAATCTCACTTTACCTTCTATTGCTATCTCGCATCCTTGAAGTGATCTCACCCAGTCTTATGGGTTTATTATCATCAGTAAACCAATGATGGCCAAATCCCCAACTCTGTGACCACCGTGACTTCTCAGCCATGTCCAGCTGCGCTCTCACCAGGGTCACGAGCTCCAAGGATGACTAGAATACATAGAGTCTCAAACACAGTCCAGCACCTACCTCGTGTATCTAATACAAATTCCTGTTTCCCACACTCCAGCTCCTGAGCTTCCCCTTCCTGTTTTGTGTTGGGCCCCCACTCATTTGCACGGATAAGGCCATGAAGAACTGTCTTTGATTCTTGTTTGTTTGCTTGTTCTGTGTAACAGCCCTGGCTGTCCTGGAACTGGATTTGTAGACCAGGCTGGTTTTGAACTCACAGAGACCCACTTGCCTCTGCCTCCTGAGTACAGGGATTAAAGGTTGTGTGCCACCATCTCCCAGCACAAATTTTAATTTTTAAATAACCTTCTAAATATCTATGTGCCTGCTTGTGTGCATTAGCTCAGGTGTGTTGGCAGAGTTGCAACTTGAGGGAATCATTTCTGTCCTACCATGTGAGTACCTGGGGTCAAGCTCAATGCCATCAGGCTTGGTGCCCTACCTCACCTGCTGAGCCACCTCACAGGTCCTACAGCATACAATCTTAAATTTGCTAATCTGGATGTCGAAGTGCACGCCTGTAATCCCAGCCTCCTCAGGAACGGGGCAGTAGAAGTTGGGAGTTCAAGGCCAAACTGAGCTATGTTGTAACACCTTTTCTAGAAATAAATATTAAAAAAATCCCAACAGCCAGGCATGAGATGAGTACACCTTTAATCCCAGCACTTGGAAGGGAGGCAGAGGCAGGCAGATCTGAGTTTGAGGCCAGCCTGGTCTACATATTGAGTTCCAAGATACCCAAGGACTATTACACAGAGAAACTTTGTCTCAAAAACAAAGCAAAGCACAAAAAAAAAAAAAAAAAAAAAAAAATCTCAGGAAAGGCTCCAAAGCTGTATGTGTGTGTGTGTGTGTGTGTATGTATGCTGCTTATTATATTTGGCTAAGTGATTTCTAGGGCCTTCTTACTAGAGAGCAACTATATACTCCTGAGGGTAGTTTTCTGACATTTTGGGATTTAAGAGGGTAGGAGAGAGTCTGGAGAGACGGCTCAACATGGAAGAGCACTGGCTGCTCTTCCAGAGGACCTGGATTTGATTCCCATCACCCGCATGACCATGCACAACCATCTGTAATTCCAGTTCTTGGGGATCCAACACCTTCTTCCTGTCCTCCTTGGGTACCAGGCACAAACATGGTACAAAGACATATGTGCAAGCAAAACATTCATACACACAAAATCATTTAAATAATTAAAAATAGAAGTACACAAACAGAGCCAGGCGTTGGAGACCGCCTTCAATTCTAGCACTGGGGAGGCAAAGGCAGGTGGATCTCTGAGTTTGAGGCCATCCTGGTCTACAAATCGAGTTCCAGGACAGCCAGGGTAGTCACAGAGAAACCTTGTCTCAAAAAAAGTAGACCAATGGAAATCTGTGTATATTCTAGTTTTGTTTCTGTTGCTGTGACAAATGCCTTGATAAAAGAACAGAGGAAGGGCTGGTTCAGCTTCCAGTTCCAGGTTACAGTTTATTACTACAAGGAAGCCAAAGCAGGAAACTTGGAATCCACAGACAAGAGCAGAGAGAAAATAAATACACAGATCCTTCCTTGCTTGCTGTCTCTCAGCCAGCTTTCTTCTCCGAGGCTGCTTTGGACTCCCTGCCTAGGAAGTGTTACCCACAATGCATTGGGTCCTTCTATGTCAACAATCTGACTCCAAAGCTTGGAGGCTGAGGCACAGCAGAGTCCCAGGCCCTGCTCCTTTAGCTTACCAACAGGCCTAAAACTCAGTTACCCCTTGTCACCTTTCCTTGGGAAAGCTAACTGGCTGCTGGCAGAAACAAAATCAAATCCTCCTGGAAATCTTAACCAAAGGTTTGCAAGGCTCCTACAGCTAACATCAAGCCATGAGCTAGCTCATAAAGGCAAAAAGGCATGCCACTGGGAGCAGACTGCAGACCCAACTTACTGTACATATTGGTATCATCAGGTAAGACCATGACAGGAGGTAAGAAATATAGGAAATTAAGGATGTATACAACAAAGAGATTATCAGGAAGACTTGGCTATGAAAAGCGGACAGAAAACTGTGACAACAGCATTCCTTGGAAAAAACACACAACACAAACCCATGATGTACGCCATGTACAGACTGTTTACCGTACAAGTTAAACACAGAGGAAACAGCCAAAAGCTAGAGAGAGAATTCCTAAATTCTCTGAACAGGAGTGGAGGTGGGGGTATGTTTGAGACCAATGTTCCCAGTGAGGCCTAAGCCCTCTCCCAGAAAGGCCGCTAAGAAGATGGATGGACAGAGGGCATCTTGAGTGTCTGTCCCCGTGGCTGCTCATCTCCCAACTCAGGGTCCACAGAACGGGTGTGCAGTGCAGGGTGGGGAAGGGGTGAAGGTGTGGGTGTGGTGGCTGAGGCGTGGCAGCTTCACCACGGCGGGCGAAGATAGCTCACTTGTGTGACACCCTCAGTCCTCAACAAAACCAACCCAAGAGTAGATGAATGGTCCTTCATCAGAACACAACTGTGTATCAAAGGACAACACTAACTAAGGATGACTTGGGGCTGGAGAGAAGGCTCAGCAAGGTAGGGACACTGGCTGCTCTTCCCCAGATCAGGGCTTCAATTCCCAGCTTCAAATAGGAATTCATTTCTGTTTGAAGGCTCACAACCATCTGTAATGCCAGCTCTAGAGGATCTGATGCCCTCTTCTGGCCTCTACAGGTACTGCATACATGCAGTACACAGACAATAGATGTAGGCAAACTACCCACACAAATTTTTTATTTTATTTTATTTTTAAAAAAGGATGAAAACAAAATGAAAAGATAGGGAAAATTTTTTACAAAATGATAGACTTATTATTTTTGGTGTACTGGGGGTTGAAGCTAGGGCCTGCCTCCTGCTTGCCAGGGCTATCACACAGCTAGAGCTCCAGGCTTAGCCTTTCATCTAGAACATAGACAACTCAATAGTAAAGAACATAAGCCAACTGGAAAATGCTCACAGAGCCAGTAAGCACAAAAAGCTTCTCAGTTGCAGGGCACAGCAGCGGCTGCACACATTCGGGAGGTCGGGAGGGAGTCAGGCAGGCAGTGAGTTCAGGGGCAGCCCAATATACAGAACTAGTTCCAGGACAGCCAGAGCCACACAGAAAAAACAAAAAGGAACAGAAGCTTCTCAGCACCATGAAGTCTCAGCGGAGTGCAAATTCAAACCACAAGAAGCCCTGCTGTCCACCAGCAGGGCTCTAATGAAGACATTAAGCAGATCTAGCCTGACTAAGTGGACTAAGTGGTTGAGACTATCTCAAAGCACCAAGGACTAGGAATGTTAGATTGTCTAACATGCATAAAGCCCTGGGCCTCAAGCATTGAAATAAAGGTGTGTAAAAAAAGAAAGCTGTGGTGGGGCTGGAAAGATCCCTAAGTGGTTAAGAGCACTGGCTACCATTGCAGAGAACTGGGGTTCAATACCCAGCACCCACATGGCAGCTCACAACCATCTGTAATTCCAGTTCCAGAGGATGCAACACCCTCTTCTGGCTTCCACAGACATCAGGCACATACGTGTTGCACAGACATGCATGCAGGCAAAATACCCATGCACATAAAAATAATAGAGCCTCCCTTCCACCCCCATACAGGGCTTCTTTGCATAGCTCTGGCTGCCTACAATTCACTCTGTAAACCAGAGTGGTCTCTAATTCAGAGATCTACCTGCCTCTGCCTTCTGAGTGATGGAATTATAATTGTCCCACCACAGTCCAGCTTTAAAATAAGTTTTAAAAGAGAAAGAAAAAAGGCCAGGGAGCAAGAGATAGAGCCCAGTTAGCAATGTGCTTGCTTGCTATGCAAGCATGAGGACCGTGAATCCCCAGCCTATATAAAAAGCTGGGACACTGTGGTGCATGTTTGTGATCCCAGACCATGGAAGTGAAAAGAGGCTCCCTGGGGCCCCCTGTCCAGTTAGCCTGGCCTAATTGGCAAGCTCCAAGTCCTAGAGACCTTGCCCTCAGAAAAAAGGGTGGTGTGTACTTCCCATGGTACCTTTCCCACTTTTCCTTAATAAATACTAACAAACCTATGTTTACTCTGCTCATAAAGGCAGGGAGAGAAGGTAGAGTGATGTGACAGTGGAAAATATCCAGTCAACCCCTGGCCTCTACATGAGCACAAATAGCTGAATACATCCTTATACCCACATGCATAGAACACACCACACACACACACACATAGTGAGGACTATGGTCAGAGGGTAAAGCACCTGCCATGCATGTGTGAGGATTCAAGTTTGGATCCCCAGATGTTCATTAAATAATGGTTCTCCAAAGAACCTCTGATCAGCTTCAGCTCCTGGGAGACAGCTACAGTATAGGATCTGTACCCCCCCTCCACAAACAGTGGTGCTTCCACACCAACAAACCCCAGATGGTCTGAGATGGAGCCTAGAGACGGAGTTCACAAAAAATTCAAGACAAGCCTCTTCCTGTGAAAGGGCTTCTGCTTCCTTCCCCTGGATCACTCTTCCTTATTAGCCTCACACTTATGTTTGTACCTGTCTCTTAACTTCACCCTATACCCAAACAAAATGGTCCTCAGGAGGTTCCCCAAATAATTCTCACCCTACACTAGCTCCATGTGTCCCCAAAACATTTGCAAAAGGCCTTCTGGATGCTGTGGAGACACTATCTACATGAGACAAGTCGTGGGATTCAGGTGTTAGCTAGCAAAGCTTGGAGGCGTGTCTCTGGAGTGCCAGGAGCCTGAATAGGGCGTGGCCAGACCCCAGTGAGATACTGGGACACTGATCTCCTGACCTCCTTCCTGTTTGTTCCCGTGTTCTTGGGGATCGAGCAGTTCAAATCATCCATTGTGGGACATTCCCACTCTCCAAGAATTGTCTTAAGGTTCAATATGTATCACTGAGTGTTTATATAACCCCCTAATATTAATCCTTTATATGATACCTTGCTAATAAATTTTCCAAGATATCTGGCACCCAACAGGAGGTTTCTGGCCCTGTCCAGCTGGCAGTCCAGACCCACAGACCTGCAATCTAGAGCGCCTAGCCTAGACTTCCATCCCTTTAAGCTCCAGCCAGACATTCCTCTTCTGTCTTCCCTTCCTCCCTTCCTTTGATGCTCTGAATCTCCCTGGTTCTTTTGCTAGGTCCTTTCGGTCTAACGGTCCTGGCAATGGGACCAATCACTGTCACCCTGAATCAACTCTATGCCCACTTTCTCTCACAGACCCATTCTGTCTTTCCCATCCTCAGTTCCTCCCCCAACCTTCCCAGAAAATCGCAGTCCTATTCTGTAACCAAATCATCTTTTACAGAATACAGAAAAATTGCTTGATCCACTGAAGTTTTCCTGCTGCTACATGACCAAAAGACCCCTCTCCAAGGGACCCTCTCTGACAAACTGTCCCTCCTCAGCAGAAAACAGCTATAACATCCCTGCCCTTCTTTTTATTATTTATTTTGGTTTTTTGAGACAGAGTTTAACTGTGTAGCCCTGGCTGTCCTGAAACTCACTTTGTAGACCCAGGCTGGCTTCAAACTAAGAGATCCTCTTGTCTCTGCCTCCCAACTGCTGGAATTAAAGGTGTGCCACCATTGCGGGCCAACATTTTTTATATCCTCTTGTAGTTAGGAATGACAGTTTCTTAATTTAAAAAAGACTATAATTCCCAGCTTCTTGTGAGGACTGCCAAAGTCATTTTCATGACCACGAGGAACCACATCCCTCATCTTCTATAGGCATTTTGGCCATCTGCACACAAGTGATGAAGATCACCTCTTGCTGTGAATAAACATGATTCTGCCTAAGATCAGACCAAGTCTCTTCTCTCTATGGGTGCCACTAAATAATCTAACAACAGCCAGCAGTTTACCCAGTGAGCCATCTGTCCACCCTAGAATTTATCTTTATGGATTTTGAAGCAGAGATCTAAGGCTGTGATATAGCTCAGTAGGAGAACACTTGCCTAGTTTGTGCAAAGCTCTGGATTTGATCCTTAAAACCACCACCATCACCAATAGGCACACCACACAGGGCTAAGTTATAGTCAATGCCAAGAACCACACAGAAACATTAGCTTCTGAACACACACAATGGGACTCATACAGGGTTCACAGAGTTCTTACAAGGGCCTTGACCCTTCCCTCCCTCCCCAAGGGGAGGACATCCTAATGGTGTGTTGGACCCGTGGGTAAATACAAGTGTTTTTGAACAATAGAAACTGATGGGTCAGGGCTGGAGAGATGGTGCTGAGGTTAAAAGCTTCCAAAGGACCCAGGTTCAATTCCCAGCATCCACATGGCAGCTCACAACTGTCTATAACTCCAGTTCTAGGGGACCTGACACCTTCACACAGACATACATGCAGACAAAAAACCTAATGTTCACAAAGTTAAAGAAAAAAGAAAAAGACAGAAGAAACTGGTGGGTCTTCCATAGAACATGCTTCCAAGGTACTCACCTGACTCCCGAGATATAATTTTCCGTGGGACCAGCTTCCTGACCTGGATGAAAAAGAAATATGAACATCCAAGGACAAGCCCCCAAACTTCTAGGTCCAGCCTCATTTGGGGGTGACCCTCTAGCTGGGGTCAAGGAGTTCCATATGCTTGTGTTTTGTGTGTGTGCCTGTGTAAAATGTATGCACTAGTATGTAGGCAAGAGGTTGAGGTTGAATCTTTCTTGATCTTGCCTCTACTTCTTTTCGTTTGTTTTTGTTTTTCAAGACAGGGTTTCTCTGTATAGCCCTGACTGTCCTGGAACTCACTCTGTAGACCAGGCAGGCCCTGAACTCACAAGAGCTGCCTAATTCTGTCTCCCAAGTACTGGGATTAAAGGCTTTCTGCCACTTCTTAAATTCTGTAAGGCAGAGTCTCCCAATCAAATGCAGAGCTCACCGGTATAGTTTGTTCTACCTTCCTGAGGCTGGAAACACAGAAGTGCTACAATGCCCATTTACCATTTCTATGTGTTCTGGGGGATCTGAACAAACACTAAGCCTGAGCCACATCTCTTCAGCTTATCTCTAGATGTTTATCTGCATCTCTTTATCTAGTGATCTAGCAAATGCCACGATCCCTGACTTTTCTTTTTCCTAGTTTCCTCTCTGATTTCTGAGAGAGAATCTCTCTCCCGGATCTCTCTGGGTAGCCCTGGCTGTCCTGAACTTGCTCTATAGACCAGGCTGGCCTCAAACTCAGGGATCTTCACTTGTCTGTCTCTCTAATACTGGGACTAAAGGTGTGTGCCACTATACCCTGTTTTTTTGATTTTTTTTTTTTTTTAAAGAGCCTTCCTGGGCTGGAGAGATGTCTCAGAGGTTAAGAACACTGACTGTTCTTCCAGAGGTCCTGAGTTCAATTCCCAGCAAGCACATGGTGGCTCACAACCATCTATGATGACATCTGGTGCCCTCTACTGTATACTGAATACATAAATAAATAAATAAATCTTTAAAAATAGCCTTCCCACTGTCTTCCTGCTGTCGGGTTCAGTACTCACTGGGGGTGGCGGGAGCACAAAGTTGTCTGGAAACACTCCCCTTCTGCCTTGACATTCTCCTTCCCACCAGCCTTTGTCTTCCGTTGTCTGGTTGAGAAACAAGCCAGTAGGGAGGTGAACCTCACTCGCCTCCCTCCCATCTGGGTCCCACTCCTCACCCTTCTGTACCCTTCACCCTCTCACACCTTTCTCAGAACCTTCACCAGGTCCCCCTTGTGCAGCGCCAGCTCATCCGGAGCCTCCGGCTGGTAGTCAAACAGGACCCTGCAGGTCTCAGGGCAGGAGACTGAGAGAAGGACATTCTACTGTGTAGCCTCCCCCATCAGCCAGTGGCTCCCTCCAAAAAATTAACTGGTTCCCCTCCCACGAGGCAGGGTGTGGCCTGGCACTGTGGGAGGGACTCTGGCTAGATGCCCACCTGTCCGCAGGTAGTCTGGAGGGCTGTCATAGGTCAAGTTGCTCAGCTAGTAGAAGCAGAACAAAGAATAAGGAGTCTGAGCCATGTTAAGAACTCACTGCCTGTGCCCACCCTGATCCAATTTACCTTTGGAGGTCTTGGTGGATTAGGGATGATTGAAGGCATGTCTGTGTTTCCAAGGCCTGGAGAGGGACAATGAGGTTAGGGGGGTTGCTAATTTAGCTAGATTCTGGGAGAGGGTCAAAGGGGTCAATAGGGTCAGGAAGGTCACTGGGAGATCACTGAAGAGTGCAGTCTGGTCCCAGGGGATCACAGGGTCACGGTCTCACTTGGGGGCCCACTGTCCAGCAATTCCACAAAGTTGGATGGGAAGGCTCCCAACTGCCCGTTCTTCTTCCCCAGCCACCAGCCGTCCTCAATCTGGGGAGGGGGAAGGATGTGGGAGCATCTGATTCTGTCCAAGAGTCACTAGAATGCCAACCCTCGGTTCTTCCAAAGGACTGCCTCCTCCGCGGCTGCCCCCTTCCCATCGCCCCCACCCTCACTTTACTCTCTAGCATTTCACCAGTCGCCCTCACCATCGCACCCCTCACCTCTTTTATCACTTCCACAATCTCCCCAGTTTGAAGCTTCAGCTCGTCTGACTGCTCTGGACTGTAGTTGAAGTTCACTTTGCACCATCTTTGGGAGCCCTGAGAGTTGACTGGGTGACCTAGGCCAGACAAGCAGGGGAGCAGTTCGAGCAAGTGGCCCTGTCCACAGTACTAGGGAAAGGAAGGACCCCCGAGCACGCCTTTTCCTAACTTCAAGCCCCGCCCTCTAGCGGAGCATTGTACTTGGAGCCAATCAGGGGGCTGCACAGTAGCCCCACGGCCCCGCCCACAGTCGTCACGCTCCACGCGGGCAGTGAGCCCCCACCCGCCAGCCCAGCGCCCGACTCACCTCGGCGGCTGCGCGCACAGCGCGGTCTGGGCTCAGTGACGCCCCGCAGGGCCTCGGGAATCTCCTGGGAAGATCACAGGGGGAGGCGCTCAGCGCAGGGACCCGGACCAGGCTCCGTTTCCCCACTGCCTCACCCACACCAGGCCTCACCTGCACCAGGCTCTTGGGAAAGAGACCGCGGCGGCCCCGCAGCTCCCCATGCAGCCAGCCCCGGGCCGCCCCTGCGTGAACATGCCGGACCACGTCCCCCGGCGCCAGGCTCAGCTCGTCCTCCGTCTGCGCACGGTATCTGGCCAGGACCAGGACCTCTGCGGGCGGAGGGAGGACTAAGAAAGTCTGGGAGAACGTCCTTGGACGTTCAGAAGAGCCACCCCGAGACCCGCACACATACCCATGATTTCGGGGGGGCCCTGCACAGCCTGGCGGTTGAGTATTGGGAAGGCGGAGGGCGGGGCGGGCCGCCGGGCTGTACACTGGCTGAGGCGGGGACTCCAGTCATAGGTCAGGATCCAGGTGCTCGGAGTGGGCGGCCTGGCTCAGCAGGTTGGGCCCTAGTTTCGGGAGATTCGTCATCCAGGGTCTCAGCCCAGCGAGCGCTAGGGTAACAGCTCCTCCAAGCGCCCTTAGGGTTACTAAAGTTACTTTAGTTACTAAATTCCACTTTGGCCAAGTCTCCCAACGTAGACCAGGCTTGATGTCTTTTATGCTTTTCCTGGCCCACCCTCTACTGGCTTGCTAGTTCGTAGCTGCAGGGGAAGGTGTAAAGAGGTACATACCAGGGCGGGGCCATTATGGAGAAAACGCCCCAGAAGTGGAGTGGTGGCTCTGGAAAGCTATGGCTGGTATATTCTGAACTTCAGAACCCCACTGATCCACTTGAGGGCCTGGTTGAGTTCCTGACAATTATTACAGGTTCTCCTTGAGGGAAGGCAGGAAGTCTAGTCAAGACCAGGACTGGCAAGTCTGAAGGTTAGGGCCCACCCACCAACGGGCTACCAGTTGGGCGAGGCTCACTTGTAAATCATCTTCCCGCTGGGTGAACATACAAAGGCCTAACCACGAAGGAAGCCAAAGTCCTTACTCAGTGCACTGTAGTGGTTTGCCTCTTGATATTAAAAGCAAAGGTTGCAGGGACTCCCCTGAGAATAAGGGGCGCTTGTTTCTTCCTGAGGAAGGAAGAGCAGATTATGGGAACTGGGCATAGCTGTGTAGGTTTCTGGAAACTTCTGTGGGAGGTACTTTGCACCCCAGGGTGGCTCATACAGGTGTGAGGACAAGGAACACAGTCCATTTATATCTGTCACTTCATTTATTGTTTTTATTTGCAGGAGGAGTTGAAACAAAAACTTAAGGGTGTTTTTCTTTTCTTCCCTAAACACGAATCATTCAAGTAAAACCAACTTAACTATAGAAATTAGCGAAGTAAGGGGAAGTAGCGACAACCCAAGAGCAAAGGCTGGGGAAGAGGAGGGCGCAGTCGGCATAGAAGTATGCACAAATGCCTTGGCTCACCTGCTAGGGACCACCTCCCCCGAAGGCAAGCACAGGACCCTATTATGAGGATGTTCCCCCCCAAAAAATCTGAAAATGTTTCAACTCAAAACTTATGGTTAAAGAGGAAAAAAAAAAAAACAAAAGAACCCAAAACACAACCCCACAAACCACCCAGCCATAACCATCCTTAATCGATCATAGGAGTTTCTTTTCATTTTATAAAAAGATCAATAAAAAATATTGAAAAAATTATTTTCTCATCTTCTATTTGTAAAGATAATAGAATTCAGAAGTTTCTTAGAAAACAGACCAGAAACTGCCCTCCAGTTTCCACTCCTTTTGCTGAGGACCAGCAGGACTACAAAGTTTAGGATACTGGAGCTGCTGGTGGAAATGGGAAGCCCAGCCCAGGAGAAATCATACAAGAGCAGGGTGCATGGGGAGGCTGGGAGCAACTCCATGTGACACATGGCTGTGCGGAAAGGGGAACACAAGATGGTCAGAAAGGCCTTAAACTCCTCCGTGACATACAAAACCGGTTTTTACAAAGACCCAAGCAGTTTGGTCCCAAACTGAGGCGAACACTTCAATGTTTATTCACATGCTTTTGTTTTCTCTTAAGAATCAAAGTTGACCAAATTAAATCTTTCTGCTAATATTACTACATATCCCTTAAAAAGAAAAAAAAGAAAAAAAAAAGAAAAATATAAGAGCTGTTTAAAAATCAGGACCGAAAAAGACTGAAAACCAAGTTCATCCCCTTAGCTACAAATTAAATGAAGAAAACTTGGTTTCTAATAGAGAAAAAAGAAAAAAACAAAACAAAACAAAAAAAACCCCAAATCCAAGCATCCGCATCATTCTCCCTACCCTGCCCCCACCCCACACACCAACAAACAAGAAACAGCAGGAGCCCAGTGTGTCTTGTATCATGGGCTCTGTGGCCAGTGTCCTCTGTCCAGCGGGACAGCACCAGGGTGTTGTAGGGTGCTATGTGGCTGGTGGTTGTGGGGTGGGACGTGCAGGATCTTCCTGAGGCTCCCTGTTCAGCTCCACCAGCCTGTCCCAGCGCCTTTCTCCCCCGGGCAAGGGCTCCATCAAGAGTGGCCCTACTCAGCTGTGGGCTGTAAACCGTCCTTTTCCTCTCTGTTCTCTGCTCCACTCTCATCATCCTCGATTTCTCCTTCTTCCCCGCTGAACTTGTCATGGGCCCACTTGGGGCTAGTACTGGATTTCCGGAACATGAACCGGCCCCGACCCCGGGGGAAGGCTCCTCGGCCCCGGCCACGGCTCATCCACTTGTCACTGCCTTCACCTTCTCGGTCATCGTGCTGCAAGCAAGGGAAGAGAACTACCATCAATGCTACCAGCCGCCTTTCCTGCCTCCGCCCATCTCCTATTCAAAGACTGCCAGCTGCTCAGATCCAAGAGCACCACTGGGGAACCAAAGGAACTCTAAGACAACAGTGTGCACATTCCAACAATAGTGTTAGAGTAACAGAAATCCTTGGCAAAACACAAAGACAGAAGCATCCGCTCATTTAACCCTCCTGTCTATCTGGCCACTATTTTAGAACACCACTTCTCTTAAAAAAATAATTTACTTAAAACTCATATGCATCGGTCAGTGTTTTAAGCTAGCATGTATGTCTGTGTGAGAAGGTGTCAGATCCCCTGGAACTGCAGAGCTATAAACAGTTGTGAGCTGCGTGGGTGCTGGGAATTGAATCTGGGTCCTCTAGAATAGTATCCTGTGTTCGTAACTGCTGAGCCATTGATCCAGCCCTAGAACACCATTTCTCAAAGGAAAAACCTAGAAAGTCAATCATACTAACGTGTGAAATGGAACTGGACCATTAGAATGGAACAGCACCCACACAGGGCTCCAGCACTTTCCAAACCTCTCCACCCAGGCTGCCCTCTAGCAGCGCACTCCCTTTTCAGTAGTGTGTGTCACAGGAAGAAAAGCAGCCCACATCTTCATCTTCAACAACTGCTATCCTGAGTCTCCAAGCAGAGCTATAACCAAAGACTGAAAACCTGCAGTAGTAGCCTTTTCTGTCTAATCAGACTCTATAATCATTTATAATCTTTATATAGATTATAAATCATTATAAGCCATTTACTCATAGAAGCCATTCTAAGCTAGTCTTAGGCTCCTGAAGATCAGTTTGGCTGACTGCTTGCTGCTTTTGACTAAGGCTGAAGTGCCATAGATCAGATCAGATTGTCAATGCTCCCCGCCTCAGGTGATGAACAGAGCTTTTCCTTTTACAGCAATCCTACACCTATTCAGGCCCTCTAGATGCTTCAAACTGGCTCCCAACAATTAGGCACAACTCCCAGGAATTACATGGGCTTAGATGTAGAACTGTTGAATCACAGCAAGGTCAAAAGTTACTGACTAATAACAGTCCAGAGAAGCAGGGGAACTATCCACAAGAGGTAAGAGAAGGCTTCATAGGTATTTCACTATGTAACATCTTTTTCTTTTCTCAAACAGTTCTAGACTTGTTTTTTTCTGTCAATCTAGTAGTAAAGGGTAACAGAGGCTGGGAGTGAGGAGTCAAAGTTCACAGGACATTTCTTGCTTATTATGGAATCCACAAACAGCTCAGAATATAAACCACACTGGAACCCAAACTGACTTCTCTCTCCAGAGAAAGGCCATCTAGCTAGCACTGTACTAACACCATCACAGTGCTCTAAGCCTGTACACAAACTTAACAAGGTCAGACAGACCAATTAAAGCCTTTAAATCAGCTGCTGTGTGCCAAAGGCTCTCCAGCCCTTCCTGGTTAGTCCCAGACACATACCAAGTAATACTTCTTGCTTTTGGGTGTGTACTCTGGATCCCATTCCTCTTCCCGGTTTCTTTTTTGGAAATCATTGTTGCTGTTGTTGTTATTGTTACCAGAATAGTTTCCTCTGCCCCAACCTCTTCCTCTTGCTCGAAATTGCTGTAGAAATAAAGCAAACGGAACAAAGGTCCATGTCAGCAGTAGAGAATGCCCTGTTTTTGTTAAAACACTTTCCTCCTGACAGGGAATGTCACAAGTAGTCTCTATCTATCTAGATATCTATCTATCTATCTATCTAAATGTCACAAGTAGTTTTCTATTTATTTATTTATTTGTTTGTTTATTATGTATGCAGTATGCAGAAGAGGGTACTAGATGTCATCACAGATGGTTGTGAGCCACCATGTGGATGCTGGGAATTGAACTCAGGACCTCTGGAAGAGCAATCAATGCTCTTAACCTCTGAGCCATCTCTCCAGCCCCCTGTCACACGTAGTTTTAAAGCTAGTTTCTACTCTATTCTTTCCTAGACAGTCCAGGGATATGTACACATGGTCAAGGGCCTTCCTTCAAGCAAGATCCAAGGTAATGAAGGAAGTTCTGGGTAATTACAAAGAAACAAATGAACATAGAAGCATAGGGAACGGAAGAATCTTGAGTCTACGACTGGCTTGCTTAGAGCACT